>JAMWET010004304.1:162500-447500 GCA_024036415.1 Prochilodus magdalenae
TTTCACACAGAGAGAGAAACTGATACATTATCTTCATTTATCTCTCACGGAAAGCTGGAAAGCTTCCGTTCCCCTCGCGCTTGCTCTCTCTGGCTCTGACACGTCTGCCTAAGTAGGGGTAACTAAACGAGCCCAGATGTGTTACAGTGACCCGAACTGCTCCAGGCCCTGTCCATCACCAGCTGAATGTCGGAGGTGTGAGTGGGTGGGTGTGTGTGTCTGTGTAAGAGGAACAGAGAATGTGTAAAGGGAGCCTACGTGCAGTCTGTTTCATGCAGCCATACTGAGAGAATAGATAGCGATGCAACTTCTCTCTTTACCGATGAAAATTTCATGACTCTAAATCTAGCCAGACTTTTAGTGTCGGTCAGGATTACAGCACAGGCTGCAGCACACGTGAATTATTCAGCCGCCAGGCGAACCCCCAGCCGCGTGTTTCAGCAACCAGTCCAAGCACACCAGGAGAAGAGCAGTATGTGCAACGATAGAGGAATAAAACGGATAAATAAACCAACAGATAAATAACAGAGCCAAAGAATATCAAAGAGCTGAGCAAACAAATGGTTCTCTGCAGTCTACAGACCGAACCCCAGGTGAGGCAGAGCAAGTATGCGTATCCCAGTCAGAGCTGACTCCAGACTGGGTGTGTGGTCACACTACTCACATCTGGAGCAGTATGCGATAAGAAACAATCTGAAACCTAAAGCTATGTTATGTAACGTAGAAGAAGACAGCCATGTTCACACTTCAAATCATCATTCACGTTATTAGGTGCACCTACCTCATACTTCCACTCACCAGCTGCCTCATAAGCTCTGCTAACATAAGTGACACCCAGATAGCAAAATTGCTTAAATCTGGCACAGATTCTTATCTGCCCACATGCCACAGGGATTTGAGTTGACTGCAATCAGCTGCAAGGTGTGGGCCACATGTCAGCCAGAAGTAGGCAGCTCTGCTGTATCTCTGCCAGAAGTGAAACTGATCTGTTTTAGAACATATGTATATGTATGTACATATTTGAGCATATATACTTATAGATATGTGGGCCACTTTTGGCGAATATGCAGATTCCCTCTAAGTAGCACTGAGATCTATGCCAGAAGTGGACCAGATCTGTTTTGGGACAAGTGGGCCAATTGGATGTTGTAAATATGTGGGCCACATTTGGCTCACATGCAGATTGCCAGTGCCAACAGTGGGCCAGCAGTGCCATATCTCTGGCAGATGTGGCCCACATCTGCATCTTAGCTGGTTATACACTATATGTCCAGAAGTTTGTATACTACCACTTTACACATACTGTATAACCTCCATAGAAATGTTTTGGCAATCGCCACACATGCCAGCTAAAGGCCAACGCATACCGGACACACCATGATCCATGACATCTCAGGACCCCAAAATTAAAAACCTTTGCCTTTAATTGCCGCAGATGTGCAGAGCTGACACGTCATTGCTTTTTAACTTTCAGCCCCATTCAGCACCACACTGGGCAGTGGTAAGGACCACCGTGCGAAACTTTTCAAATTAATCTGTTTATAGAAATTCATAGAAATCAATAGTAGCTTGAAATTTACATAGAGAAAGACATCACATTTTTATGGGAAAAAGACAAAAGCGAATAGTGGCCACACACCAGATGTGCAATATACAGTGCCATGTGGTATAGCATCAAATCTGGGATGGTAGCAGGGATAGCCTTTAATAGCTAGATAGGTTTAAGTTCAGTTTTTAAGCTCTGCTCATTTTAATTAAATACAATAGAGCATTCAGCATCACTCATCATGCTCGATATCAGTTCACTACCTCTTTTACAAACTGTAAAGTTTGGAGCTGCAAGATACAAACTACTACAAGCTCCGCTAGTAACTTTAGTTAGGCTAACAGAGCATTAGCCTGAGTCTGGTTATCTAAAAGACTAGTGGCCGTTCTCTGTGTAAACTTCAAGCCATGTGATGTAGTGGGGGCTTCCTGGGGTCTCTACATAACTTGACATAACACTGAGTGGCATGCTGGGACACAATGGTGAATTGAACAGTGCTTGTAGTCATAGCACAGTTGCGCATGTGTGTCGGAGGCAGTGTGCCTATCTCCACTAAAAACAATGGTCTTGAAATTTTGGACACCTCGTGATACAGTGAGGTGCGCCCGCTGTGTGGTGGTCTTATTTGTCTATTAGCTTAGCTAACATTACTAGCCAAGCCTTTTTTTGCTAGCCAATAGCAAACATGATGAATTCATGAGAGAGTGTGCTGTAGCCTTGAGGTCACGATGTCCAATGCTAATGTGTGGGCTACTGGGGTATAAAGCCCCCCCAGCATTGGGCTGTGGAGCTGGGGAACTGTTTTCTCTTGAGTGCTGGAGCTCCTCTACTACTGAAATGCATATAGTTTGTTAATAGTATTAAGATATATATGAATAATTGGTAACCTTATTAACTAAACTGTTAAAAGCCCATTTAAAGTGGTTCCTGTGGGTCCATTCTCTTTACGCCTTGTGACAGAACGCTCAATAGAATCACAGGTGGCTAAATGAAGGCAAACCCAATGACTTAAACAGCTTTATAAACAATTCAACACGCCCCAGAGCTCATCTTCAGCATAAGCCATATATGAAGGAGGCGCGCAAGCATGCATGCATACTCCTGTTGTCTGTAACATGAGGGTGTGTTGACCCAGCCGTAGCTGTCATTTAGGGTTTCGAGTTCTGCTGGCTTTTCCCAGCTTGCCCAAACTCATTTCCAATACCGCTGGCCCGGTCTCCAGCAGTGCATGGGAACAGGTGCAAAAATACACACACATGCGCTCTCCTGTTCGTTCCCTTTCTTTTCTTTCAAAGACATTCCTGTAGAATCTCCACTCCCTCTGGCCTTGGAAGATAACGCTGGCTCCTCTCATTATCAGAACCACTGGGATCTTCTTGAGACACCACAACAAAATGAAAGAGAAGTATGACTGTGGTCTCCAAAACAAATCTCACACTGTATATCTATATGTATTTATTTCTGGGGGTGTTTGTAAGTACAGTGTATGTCTTGATACGTGACCTTAAAGAAGAATTCCACCGATTTATCATAATTTCTGCATGAATAAAGCGTCAGGATGTAAACAAAACCTTCTTTAATGTGGAATTCTTCATTCTGGAGAAACCTGGAAAGTATATCGTGGCTGTCCAAAGAAAAACATGTATCTCCATTTTTGTTGATTTTTACTTTTCTGCCTCATTTGATCAGATGAGATGCTATTTACACGATGTGGAAATTTCATGAAGAATTACCCAAAAGTAATGGCCCAAAATGACTTGGAAAGACATCAGGTTGCATTGACTTCCATTCAAATTAAATGAGGTTTTTGGCCTCCCCTGTAAAGTTGCCATTTTGGAGATACCTGTTTTTCTTTGAACAGCGACGATGCATACCTACAGAGAATGATTTACAGTGTTGGTAGTAGGAACCAGACATCTCAATGCCTTTCTTTACATCCATTAATGACAACTAAAAGGCATGAGTACCCAAAGGCATGAGTCGGTTCATTGGTCATTATAAAAAGTTAATAAATGACTATTTTAATGACTTATAATGATGTTATAACAAGCACTGTGAGTTTCTCTATAAGGAATCATGTCACATCAAACCACTCTGAATCTTTACAGCTGAATTATGCAGAAATCATAAAAATCAGTGGAAATCATCTTTAAAGGCTGAGGAATGGAGATGATGTGCAATTTGTGAACCACAGCCTTTTTTTCTGCTTGTTTTTATGATTATGCATGTGGTTCCATTTTTGCATCTCAGGGTCTGAAAAGGCCCTGTGGGTCTGAAAGATGATACTTTGGTGTATCCCAACCAAAGCTGTAAGTAATACTGACAGTACTGCAGTATATTAACAGTCTTCAGATTTATGGCGCAGGAGACACGTTTGTGACATTTACTGTATATCTATATCCATAGCACTGCCAGGATATGTGTGAGGCATCTGTGATGGATTGTGGAAAACATGAACTGAAATGTATGTTTTTGTGCCAAATGGAGACACTGGAGACCCCAGGGGGGTGACCTGTTTGAAGCCTCAACTAATTCTACATTATTTATTTATTTATTTGTTTGCATGCATACATACATATAGATATATATACACATTTGGTTCTTCATTCTAAGAGATATTAAATTTAAATAATAATCTAAGATATTAAGTTAAAGAACCTCAAGTACAAAAAACTAGATGTTCCTATAATGGATCTCAACAAATCATTAAAAGCTACAGAGAAAGCTCAGCATGAGGCCCATCAACCATCTGCAAGGCCTGGTAGACCACCCATACTGTTCCCATCCATCAGATAAACAGCACCTAAAGCTTTCATCTTTGAGGGAGAGGAGAACATCAAGCTCCACTCTCGCTTCAGATCTGAAAACATCCACAGGTGTTTCTGTCCATCCATCCACTGTGGGAAGACAACTCAACGCTATGGAGGTCTGAAAGGATGTGTAGCTGTTCGAGAAGGACAGTAAGATCGAGGTCGAGAGAAAAAGAAAAGCTTCTATTCATTTTGGGACATACATGCTCTTAGTTTCCACAGGGATACTTTCCCATAGCTCCAAAGTCCAGTCTTAGGAGTTGCTGTATTGAATGATCCTGAGGTCTGGGCGTGGTCAGTCCATTTTCCCGAGAACACCAGCAGCTTCTTTGTTCGGTTTGCAGATATTTCTTTTCACTGTGCACACAGTAGATTTTGGAGATCTGAATCAAGAGCAGAGTTTGATGTGCTCCTCTCTCTCAAAGATGAAAGCTTTGAGCTGTATATCTGATGGGAACAGTTTTGGTGGTCTACCAGGACTTCGTTTTCTGTATCTCCATTGTTTTTTGAACTCCCGGTTTGCCTGACATGTTTTCACCCTGTGTTCTTTTCTTCATTGTGTAATTGGATTATCTGTGTACCCAAATTAGAATTGTAATCTGAGTCAGGATGGCTAACTTGTACTTAATGGCCATTTTGACCATCCCTATCTCAACTAGCAGGGAGTTTTCCAGAACTTTGGTTCATATTACCCCCAGGTTTTAATGAAGTTTGAATAAAGAAAGAGGTTTAGCCTAAAGGAACGATTTTAAATATGTTCATAACTTCAAATAATGTTCTTATTAGGTTAAATATTAACTATGACACAACATTTTACCTGCAACATACAGAGGATGTTTTGAGGATGCTGTCAGGCCCACAGATCATGTTATGACATGTTATGATACCAAAATGATTGTTATGATAACAAAAGCAGAATTCATTGTCAGGCCAACCTTTAGAAAAAACATTCTGTGAACCAAAAAAAAAAAAAAAGACTCCTGCTGACAACATTAATGGAATGTTATGTCACTGTCCAATGAAAAACAAGTATCTCCAAAATGGTAACTTTACAGGAGAGGGCAAAAACTTCAATAGAAGTCTATGTAAAAGAGCTTTCATCAAAGCATGTTAGGGCCATTTCTGTTGGTCATTTCATGATGCAATTTTTACAGAATGTAAATGGCAGCGGCTGTGTTTAAATGATGCACAAAAATAAAAATTGCAAAAAAAATAAAAAAAATTATGATATTGTATGATATTGTATATTCTCAGAAAAAATAATTTCTAGCTGAGATCATCATAATGATGCTTCTACTGCTGATGATAAATACATATTAAGGCATATAATCAGTAGCAGGGGAGTTGAGCTGCTACAGCCGTGTGTTTTGCAGACCTCCATATCTTGTATCTTTACTTGTGTGGGTGTACCACCATCTGCACATGGAACCCTCATTGATGGTGTCCATAACATGGGGACCTCCCTGCTCCATAACAGCAATACAGGGACCTCCTCCGTGTCTCCTATCTCTCCTGACGTTGTTAATTTCACAGTCGGCGTGAGACTCATTGCGGCTCTTTTGTTTTCCTGCCCTGAGGGGTGCCCCTCAAGATGGCAGAGGCGTTTTGACAGGCCTTGGGGGCCGGCGAAGGTCAGATGGTGCTCATTTGTGTGCATGCTCCTGCATGCGTGCGTATTCCCCCTGTTTCCTATTTGCATGTGATTGACTTCTCTCTCCATTTGTTGTCATATGCATGAAATGTGCCGCATGATTCCTCAGATGATTGCATGTAACAGTCCCGCACTTCGACAGGGGAGTCCCACCCTCTGACTCGGTAATGACCTGCCGGAGTGGAAATCAATTACACCACACATGTAAACAAATACTGGTTTTAATTTAGCATTGTGAGCAATGCCTGGGATTGAGACGCCATGCTATTAATCAAGGAATTCATCCATTTGTTGCTTAATTTATTGAATTATTCATGCATCCAGGACCTGCACCTCGGCGCTTCTGTGGCCTGGGCTGCAATTCCACATTTCATTTTGAGATTTGGACCATGCCTTTAACACATGGTTGTAGTAAGAGATAAACTGTATGACTGTTGGAAGGGAGAGAGCTCTGAGAACCGGAGAGATGGGTGGCTCGTGTTTTCCTCCTAAATACATGTAACTGTTTTTTTTGGAGTTTGGTATGCTAGTGATTTGGAGTGATGTCATGTAACTACTTCTTAGCTGACCATAACCACTGAAGCATCTTAACTTTAAGAAAGGCCCATATTCAAAGGTAAGGGTCCACTTATGACCTTTGTGTGGCTTCATATACTAAAATCAAATTATTTTCCGTCTTCTCTATATGGTTTAGCCATTAACAGGCTTTTTATGGTTACTGTCTCTTTAAGACCAATATATGTAAATGATGTCTTCTGATTGGCTACCCTGTATTGTACTTCATTCAAAAAGGCTGTCCAGGCTGAAGTACTCTTATAACTTCAGCATGAATGGGCGGGGCGAGATTTCTGTCAGCTGACACCTGTAGGCATATGACGTCACACAGAAACAATTGGTAACACTTCACAGAGCTTCAGAAATGGAGTTATGAAGCATTATAACATGTGGTTGGTATACTGTAGTGGCTTACACCTCTGCCTTCCATGTTGTAGACTTCGATTCTCCGCCTGGGTATACCAGTAAGAGTCCTTGGGCAAGACTCCTAACATTACCTATGCCTACCTGTGGAAAGGTAAGCCATGAGTCACTCTGGATGTGAGTGTCTAAGCAGTGTCGTGTATGCAATGTAAATGATATGGCAAGTATAATGCCGTACGATACCTGACATAAGCAACAAGTCATAGCTTATAAGAAAATACAATTACCTGTATAACACTTTTAAACACTTTTAATATGACTTTTATAATTTTATGAATAATTTTTGTATATGAATATGAAAATTAGGTTCCATAACTCAATGTAAGATCCATTCTTTCGAACCCTACCACATGAATAGGGTCAAAACGCCAACAGAAACATACTTATCTATTAATGGTATTCAATATTAAGTATGTATTGATTGTTATTCATTTCTTATACCTCTAATCACAAAAGATAGGTTTCCAGTACCATGTAGTGTACTATGTCTATTGTATAATATTTAAAAGGCATTTTTTAATGAGTAGTAATACTTGAGTTACCACATGTTGATCAAAAATGTATTAGAGCACAGTGTTTATGCCTGGTGACATAGCCTTATTATACATAAGGTCATACATATACTTACAAAGCATTGCTACCAAGTTACATATTCACACCTATAGTTATTTATGTTTGGTTAACCATAGAAAGGGTTAGCAAATATTAAAAAGTTAACATCTTCAAAAGTATATTTATATAGATATTCATACAGATATGTATACAGATATGTATATAGATATTTATATAGATATTTACATAGATCATGTGTCATTTGCAGGATTCAACTGATAAAGATTTACTGTGCTATCTACTATAAACAAACATTTTATCTATTCCCCAGTAATGTTTAGCTTTAAATTAATATGGAAATATTTTGCATTTTACTGAAACAGCCAGGATAATATGTGAAAGACCATTTCTGCCACTTAAAGAAAAAAAGGCTATGCAGTATCTCATAATTGTGACTTGCTATCTCATAATTATGCCTCAATATCTCATAATTATTACTTCCTATCTGTTAAGTATGGCCTAACATTTCATTATTATGACTTACTATCCCATAAATATGATTTTCTCATAATAATGACATTGCATCTCACAAATATGATGTAGCATCTAATAATTATGATGTAGCATCTCATAATTTTGACTTACTATCTCATAACTATGACTTAATATCTTGTTATTACAACTTGCTTTCTCATAATTATCACTTATTATATGGCCTTTTTTTAAAATGGTGGACAGGGACTTCCGTAATAATATTCACCTGAAGCCCAACTCTGAGAAGAAGGCTGAGAAGGAATGTTGAGAAGTTTACATGTGAATTTTGCTGGCAGAATTTTTTTTTTTTTACCAGTTTGTTAAGGAAATGCAATGGTGAGCAACCCAGGGTCTGAATATTAATTTGACATATCTTTTTTGTTAACATATGTATAATTACATCTTTCCAAAGCTGTTCACTAAAATTTAGCCAGAACATGGCAAACACTGCCACAGTCAGCAAACTTTAGTTGGCTATGTTAAGTTAATATTGGTTTCTATCCAGTCACCTAACCAGCTCGGAACCGAAGCAGATCAGAGAAAGGCATGCACGTCACTGCACAAGTGTCCGCACAGAGGGTCAGGTCGAACAAACGTAACAGAGACGTCTCGGGGCCTGTAGACTCTCTGTCAACACACAGTCTGTCCGCCGCGGTGTCGTCCCCTGCAGCATCCTGCTGAGTTTATTGGTGTTTGCTAATCAATTCACAACGAGGGCCCTGCTGTTTGGCAGACACTCTCCATCTCAACACCCCACCTGAATACACCCACCCATAAACAGTTCCTCACTCTGTGAATACCCAGTCAATGATTAGAGTGGCCTCCAGGACCTCATGGGAACCGGAACTCACGAAACAGGAGCAGCATCAGGCACTGAACAGCTTGGAACAGCTTGGAAACAACCAATCACCGGATGATTCATCATTAGCATATGACTTGAAAACAATGCCAGTGGATGACATGTGCCTGGAGAGGCACACAGTGACGCTTGAGGGAGCAGTCAGAGAGTGCACACAAAGATTCCTAATGAGGTTTTATCTTGGAGATCCTAACTAAATTAGACTTTACAGGAGAGGCCAAAAACCTAACTCAGTTTTAATGTAAGTCAATGGAACCAGACTCTTTCCCAAGCACATTTGGGACATTCCTGTCAGTCCATTCATCATGAAATGTTCACACAATGTAAACAGTAGCTAACATGTTCAAATGATGCTTGAAAGTAAAAACGGACAAAAATTGAGCTACAAGTTTTTCTATGTAGTATTTAACCACTGGAGAGTTGGGAGCTGTTAGTTTTACTGGCTGGCTATGCTATTCAAATGGAAATATGTCATTACATAAGTATTTAAGTATGAAATGGTTTTATCTTCAACTTCTATTCTATATTGACACATTGGAGTCAGAATTTTGCATTATTTCTGCTTATTTAAATGATAAAAATGGACAAAAATTTTATAGATAGTGATCCCATCCACAAAACAATATACAAGACTAATCTAACTTCTCTTCAAAGTTCAACTCAGGATACATTATCTCCAGAACATAAATGTGCTGGTGGATAAATGTTTCAAACTGAAGAACAAGTCGTCTTGTTTTAATGCACTACAAGTGAGAAATAATTCATAGTACAGTATGCTTTTATCATCACCACTGATCATTCTAAGGCTTACATCCATAGAACTGAAGGTGTAGTCATTCTATCAGAGGCCCTTTATCGGCTAGACAACACTGTGTGGCGTAGGTGATGGGTCCTACAGACGACCACCAACTGTGGACTGTATCGGTGAGCTTTTGGTGCACTCCAGTCAATAAATCATTCTGAAATGTCAACGGCTAGAACTTCAGTGAGACCTCCCAGAGTTGGCCTAAATCAATCAGTTTCCTTTAATGATTAACGTCAAAGCATGGGCTTCTGTTACAAGTGTCACATGGCCCAAAGCTTGAAAAGCAGGGGGTTCTGGAGGGTCCCTGGTTAACTGTGTGGGCCCTCTTGAATGTCTCGAAATTTTTATTCTAAGGGCTCCCCGATAATAAACATACAATAACGGTATGTAGTTCATTGGGGTAAAGGTCAATTCATAGTGTAGATAACAAATAGAAAAATGACTTGAAAGACCAAATTTGTGGCTGCTAGGTTCTTGTAGATCTTGTTGTGTACTTTAAAAAAAAATCCAAAGGTTGCAGATGTGGTTGCATACTCTGTCTGGACAGAAGCTCGATCTCGTGATATATTTGCTTTGTAGCTAGTTATCTGTTCCGGCTAGGAAAGCCCACACCGCTGTGACATCTGTCCACCACAGTGTGTTTTGTGAAGTGAAACCTTTCGCCTGGACTGAACATTTCTGGATAGAGGTTGCATGAATGTTCAGACACTCTTGCATCAAAGAACTGTACAGTTGGTCCAGATTTGGTAGATGCCTTCCCTGGCACAAATCCAAGGAAAGTTTCCTGTAGACTGGGATTTTAGCTAGTGCTGGTAGACCCGTATGACCGTACGCTTCCATACACCTGCAGATTCAGCTACTTCCTTCACACTATGGTCTTTGGCCACGCTCAAATTCAGTCCCTCCCTTTGGCCAATCATTAACATCTGCTCAGGAGCCATTTTCCACACATGGAACGAGACATTCCATGCACTGTAGCACCTCTTCTCCATCTATGCATCCCGTCACTCTGCAAGTAATTATAGCCCCATCATCCTTGTGCAGCGCCATCTGCTGGAGCCTGAAGTTACTACCACCTTAAACACACAAGGTGACTCATTTTTCATGTGCTCTCTCTATGTACGTAAATGCAATAAGACATTTGGTAGCTACTTTTTTTGTGGTCATTCTGGCCAGTTTAGTTTAGTCTTTAACTGCTTGCGGCTTGTAGCTGCAAGAAAGGTGATGCAGCTTGTCTAGCACAGAGATACACAGAGATACAGCTGACCAAGATGATGTAATAGAAAACTATGAGCAGGTCATCAGTGAGGATCAATGCAGACAGAACTTTGACAGCACCTCAACATCTGTGATGGTGTCTTCTTTCATAAGGATGCTTTATCACGTGCCAATTTGAATTGATCCCCAGCTGTGACAGAACTGATATCAACCAAAAGTTACGATTGAGTTTTGGAACCAGTCAGAATTACATAAACAATGTAAAGATGAATTATTGTCCTTTCTTTAGCTGCCTTATCTAACTGCCACCTAGGATCAGATTTCTCAGCAGAGTTCCATCACACAGATGTTCAGTGCTCATCTTTGTTATGTTGAGACCCCATTCAAGTTTAGTCTGTAGGAATTCATGCTTCTCAAGAACTACTATCTAGTTCATCCCTTTGTTCCATTGTTCTAACTAATCCTTCACTTCTTTGCTTGAGTGAACAGGGTCCCTTTGTTCTCTGAAGAGAGACAAAACAAGAGAAGAAGACTTGGAGCAAGTTTTCTGAAGTGCCTGCTTTCTGGCGACACTCTGGGGATGGCGTAAGAGATGGAGAGGAGGTGCCGAGAGGAAGCTCTCTCGTCCGAAAACAGCGCATGCTGTCGCCGTCCCCCCACCCCGTCACTCCGCAGGCCTGTCAGAAGAGTCGGGACACCCAGGGAGCCGGCCCAGCCCTCCGCCGAGTCGCAGGAAGAGAAAGCTGCTATCACTCCGCTAACACAGTGGGAGTGCTGCCTAATGGAGGGAGGAGAGGTGTGAGGGATGAGGACGACTGTGAAGCGCTCTCTCTGAGGACAGGAACGGAAGAAGAATTACAAGCCTGCTGGAAGTTTGTGGGCTGCTGTCGGCCTAGGAGAGCGAGAGAGGCAACTCATCAACTTGTTGTATTGTTCGATCCAAACCTAATTGCTTCTCTTGCTTGTGATTTTCATGGCATTCACTCCCAAAATATTCCTTATGGGCTGGAAATTCACTCCTGCATCAAGATAAAAGTTTTTCCATTTCTACCAGCATCGTTGGGAATACTTTAGCAACATCCCAGTATTTCAATTATCTGACCTATCAAATTAACCAATGTGAACAAGGGTGATCATTCTAGAACAGTGTGAATATGGGAGAACATTCTAGATGTTTGCAAATGGAGTGAATGTTCTAGATATTTTTGAGATATTCTAGACATATTGAGTTCAATGGAAAGCAACATTCCCAAACAGAGACAGAGGGAGTTATGGAACTTTGCATATAGTGGAGACCATTCTAGAAACCTTTGAATAGAGAGAGAGCATTCTAGACTAATGTGAATGAGGAGAACATTCTAGAACGTTATGAAGGAAGAGAACATTCCAGAGCAGTATAAAATGAATGGGAGAAGATTTTAGAATAGATTAAATGACAAGCTCTCTCTAGAACAGTGAGCAACATTGTAGAGCGTGGTTTGAATGAGGAGCATATTGTAGAACACTGGAAAAAGGGGAGAGTATTCTAGAATGCTGTGCATGGAGAACATTGTAGAACGTTGTGAATGGAGAGAGAGCATTCTGGAGCAGTATGTATGGAGATATGATTTTTGATAAGGAAAAGACTGTAGAGCATTATGAATAAGGAGAATGTTCTAGAAATGAGGAATGAGGAAACTCTAGAACAAATAAAATTAATCTAAATAGAGGAGGACATTCAAGAACATTATGAATGGATGGGGACAATCTAGAACAGTGTCAAAAGACAGAAACATTCTGAAACGTTCAATTGATGGGAACATTCTAGAACAATGTAAATAAAGGGGAACATTCTAGAAGGGGGTACATGCAGGGGAACATTCTAGAACAGTGTGAATGGATGGCACCATTCTAGAACAGTTTGCATGGAGGTGAACATTCTAGATCAGTATAAATAAAGGTTGACGTTCTAGAACAGGGTAAATAGAAGCGGGCATTCTAGAACAGTGTGAATGGAGGGGAACCTTGTTGTATTGTTCGATCCAAAACCTAATTCCAAACCTAACAGGGGAACATTCTAGAACAGTGTGCATGGAAGGCACCATTCTAGAACAGTTTGAATGGGGGTGAATATTATAGATCAGTATAAATAAAGGGGAACCTTCTAGAAAAGGGTAAATAGAGGGGGGCATTCTAGAACAGTGTGAATGGAGGGGAACCTTGTTAGAACAGTTTGAGTAGAGGTAAACATTTTAGATCCGTCTAAATAAAGTGGAACATTCTAGAACAGTGTAAATGGGTGGCACTATTCTAGAACAGTCTGAATAGAGCTGACCATTCTAAATCAGTGTAAATAAAGTGGAACATTCTAGAACAGGGTAAATAGAGGGGGGCATTCTAGAACACTGTGAATGGAAGGCACCATTTTAGAATAGTTTGAGTAGAGGTAAACATTTTAGATCTGTGTAAATAAAGTGGAACATTCTAGAATAGTCTGAATAGAATTGAACATTCTAGATCAGTGTAAATAAAGTGGAACATTCTAGAACAGTGTGAATGAGTGGCACCATTCTAGAACAGTTTGAATAGTGTTGAACATTCTAGATCAGTGTAAATAAAGTGGAACATTCTAGAACAGGGTAAATAGAGGGGGCATTCTAGAACAGTGTGAATGGAGGGGGACATTCTGGAACAGTGTAAGAAAGGATCACTCTTCCTAGAGAATCTCAGCAGTCACAAATAGGAATAGCACTCCAACCCATTGTCTAATGTTTGTTGAGTTTGCTGGAGAATGTTGGGTTCCTAACACTTGACAGCTTTGCTTATTAGCCGATTAGCTGTATCAGGTGTTTGTGGTCTGCAGTCCAGCACTAGCACTCGACAAAATGCTAATGAAATATCCATTTTTCACTGGGTACTTTACTTGGTCAGAGCTTTATCTAGCACACCGATACATGGCGAGCCAGCACTTCAGTATAAATCATAATGTCCTTCGGTTGAGGGAATAATGGCATGTAGGGCGTGGGAGGGCCACGGCTTTGGGGCAGAAGGGGACAGATCCAGACTAATTACTGCATGTGCTCCGAGCGCTAGGGCTTAGGATGGACCGCTGCAGGGTCATTACAGCATCAATCACTGTTTAGCCACATAAAGCCTAACACTCCCCACAGAAAGAAACACAAAGGATGCCTCAGTGGACCTAACACAGGTCGGGGGGTCACCCAAAACACACTGGTGGTCAGAAAGAAGGGCATTGTGGGATATATTTTTACAATGCTGTGCGTGAGGAAGATACCATGCCGTCAGTTGTTAACATGTCTGTGGAGATGGTAAGTCTAATCATTCGAGATTGGTAGACGTGCCCTGAGGCCTAAAGTGTTGATAGGAGGAGGTCACTTGTGAGGTCATCCGTAGAGGAGCACTTTCATTTCGTATGGTTTGAATCTTATTTGGTTAAGAATATGTGAGAAAAGCGAGATGCATGGTCTGTTTTACTCCTCAAGCTCTTTGTGTATCATCTGATTATTAATTTTAAAGGGCCCATATGCACTTTAGTGAAATAACAGCTATTGGCTTAACATGCAAACATAGTTATAATTTTTATTGTACTGTTCATTCTCCAGTCCATTCAGTCCAAATATGATAACAAAGCTGTTAAACCAGCTAATTTGCAATTTTCATTGTTTTTGTGATGTCACAAACGCCATAGTGTTTACACATACCTACGTATCCAGTCTACAAACATTCATTTTCATTTTTAACCTTGACTGCTTTTTAAAGGGACCACAATTCAGCACAGACAGTCACGGCAGAGCTCATTTCCCTAAATCAGCACAGCCCGTTTAAAGGAGCAATATGTTAAAATCTTAGCTCAAAGCATTTCAAAAATGAATGTGAAGAAGTAACAGTTTTGATCGTATATCAAAGGCTTCTGTGTATCGTGATGCAGAGATACCTATTGAAGTTAGCATGCTAACTAGCTAGCCCTGGCCCATCTTGTTTTGCAATGCCACTTTGTACCTCAAGAGGTGGTAGTGAGCCACTGTAGCTTGGGGTTTAATCAGTCCAATACGAGAGGATGAAGAAGTAGCGCTTCCGATTGCATGTTCAAACCCTGTGGTAATCATATTGAAGGTGCTGGCTCCCCCGGTTAGGTAACCTAGGGACAGATAGCCAATAAAAGGAGGAGAAACCACAACATAAAGTGACCACCACCTTGTGGTCCTGGCAAGAGACCACGTTCAGCAGGAAACGAGTAAACCTCCCCCTCACTGGCTTCCTGTAGCTGCTTCAAAGCTCTCATGCTTGCCTGCAAAGCCAAGAATGGACCAGCCCCTCCAGACCTTCTGACAATGGTCAAGAATCAGTCTCAACCTCAAGCCCTTCAAGCTTTAAGTACAGTTCAGCTTGGCCAACCATCCTCTAAGATGCTCTTTATGCTAACAGATATGGGCCCTCTGAGGCTATGAATTATGACTATGAATTATCCCAAACATATTCAATAAAAAGGTTGAAAAATCTGTTAAATTGTCCTCTAAGACGCCATAAAGTTGAACGTCCCTTTACAAGACTCCTCGTTTATTTTTAGCTCATGTTTTTCTTTATTAAAATGAGAGATGGAGAAACGCTCTGCCTCCACGTGTTCTCCAACAGCTGGTTCACTACGCGCATTAGCAGCAGCAGAATCCCCGTAAAGAGTACAGGCTCAGGAATCACTCCTTCTGCACCCCTGCAACATGGTCCATCTTCTTCCTCCCTTCTGGACTCAATGAGATTTCAGGAATCTGTGGAATTCCTGGAATTCTTGTTTATACTTTCGGGGCAGAACTGCGTCTGTGAGTGTCAGTGTGTATTGCTGTCTCTCTGCTTTCTTCACTGGGAGGTTTATTTAGTCTGTCCTGCTTTGTGTGATGAGAAAGCCAATCGATTTGCAGCACCATTCGCTCATGCAGGTCCATCTGTCCGTCTCTGGATCCTTCAGCTGTGTAATGTCTAAAACAACTGTCCTGGTCCCGAATCTCCGGCCGCCTCCGGTTATGGTTCAGTACAGCAGTACTGAGTGCTGTTCATCTCTCCCGTGTACGCTTTCCTCCGTTTATCCTCCGTGTCTTACACTAATTTCCCGAACTGAGTGGATGTGTTTCCATCAGCATTCCTCCTGTTTCACTGTGGTTCTTCAACCCTTCTTCTGCCCTTCTCTTCTTTATCTCTTCTACTCTCTTCTCTTTTCTTCTTTTTTACTCTTTTCTGTTCTTCTCTTCTCCCTTCACTTTTCTTTTTCCTTCTGTTTTCTTTCTAGTGTCTCTACTCCCCTGTCTTTCTTATTCCCTTCTGTTCTCTTTTCATTTTCTTTTACTTCTCTTCTGTTTCTTTCCCTTCTGTATTTTATCTCTTCTCTTCTCTTCTCTTCTCTTCTCTTCTCTTCTCTTCTCTTCTCTTCTCTTCTCTTCTCTTCTATCCTCTCCTCTCCTCTCCTCTCCTCTCCTCTTCTCTTCTCTCCTTTTTTACTCTTTTCTGTTCTTCTCTTGTACTTTCTTCTCTTCTCCCTTCATTATTATTTTCCCTTCTGTTTTCTTTCTTGTCTCTCTACTCCATTGTCTTCTTTATTTCCCTCTGTTCTCTTTTCCTTTTCTTTTACTTCTCTTCTGTTTCCTTCCCTTCTGTATCTCTTCTCTTCTCTTCTCTTCTCTTCTCTTCTCTTCTCTCCTCTTCTTTTCTCTCTTTTATATTTTTGTTTCTGCTCATTTGTTTATTTTTCTTCTTCTTCTGTTCTTTTTCTCTGTGTTCCCTTCTCTTCAGTGTGGAACCGCACTGACACTCATGAAGGTATTAATGTGCCGTAACTCCAGCTTGGCTGAATCTCTCCTGGTGAAGGATGTATGGACATTCAGTGCTAATAAATATCACTAATGTGAATTTAAATGGAAGCAAAATACAAATATTTGAAATTTATGCTCTCAAAGGGGAAAAAGAAGCGGTAAATGTTTATCTTTCACGTTTTCAATCTGGATTACACCGACCCACTACGGGACATTTTCTCTCCGACAAATGCTTTATTCAGGAACAGTCTTTGAAGTAAAGTAGTGCAGGCCAGGTTTGAGTTCTAGAGAATTTAATTTAACTCACTGATCATCTCCTTTTACACAGTGTCAGCCATTTGGGAGGCTAAAGCCTAGCAGGTACTTTCTTTGAGACAAATACAGAGCAATCACCTCTTTTCAAAACGGTGCAACATTGTTGGAGAACACCAAACACCAATTCTGCTAGTGAGCCACATTTAACCCGTTTCCACCAACATGGAACAGGTTCCATTCGGCTTGGTGCACCTAATTTTTATTTGCCGTATTTCCAACTTAAATAAATTCAGAACCCCCAACATTTTCCCAGTTGGAGCCAATTAATAGTAGATTCTTGAGCAGTAACTATGACAACATCTGTGCATCAGATGTTGAAAGAGAGAAGGCAAGAATTGGGACACCCAGTGATCTGATGAAGACCCTCTTATAGGTCTTCTAATTAGCAGTAGTTGATCTGTGCTTCTTTTGGTCAAAAAGGTCTCATTGAGATCTAATGTCATCTAATAGACACCCACAGGGAGCACCAGGCCAGTTCTGCTCACTTGAGCTCTTGGCCATGCCTGGCTGTGGCAACTCAATGATAGGGTCAGTGCTTAGTTGCTTGCTCCACTCAGGAGCTCTTGTAAAGCTTAAACTCTATCAACAACAACAATCAGAATCAGAATCAGAATCAGAAATACTTTATTAATCCCAGGGGGAAATTGCAGTTTTTACAGTAGCAACCATTTAGAATAAACAATAATAATTTACAACAAGAGAGAAATTTTCAATATGTACACATATATAAAGTCTTATAATACAATAAAGATAAAATAAAAGTAAAGTGGCTGTGGCTATAATAATGAGTACAGATATACTGTTAGCAGCAGTAAGTGTTCAGAAGTCAGAAAAATATTGCACATTGAGTTGTCGCACACATAATTAAATTATTGTTTAGCTGTTATTACTGTACATGTGAACATCGCCTGAATGGTGTCTGCTCTTGGGACATTTATAAAGTCTGATGGCCACAGGTAGGAATGACCAACTGTGACGTTCAGGTAGTGCAATTTTTTGGCTGGATTCTTGAGTCTTGCACTGAATGTGCTCCTGTGACTCATCACCGATGATAGAAAGAGATGGGAGGCGTTATCCATGAATCTGCAGCTTAGCCAGCGTCCTCCTCTCAGACACTGCCATCAGCGAGTGAAGCTCCACACCCACAAACATCACTGGCTTTGCGGATCAGTTTATTAAGCCAGTTGGCGTCTGCCACCCTCAGCCTGCTGCCCCAGCATGCAACAGCGTATAGGAGGCACTCGCCACCACAGAGATCATAGAAGATCCTTAGCATAGTCCTGCAGATGTTGAAGGACCTCAGACGCCTCAGAAAATAGAGACGACTTTGGCCCTTCCTGTAGAGGGCGTCAGTGTTCTTAGACCAGTCCAGTTTATTGTCAATGTGAACACCCAAATATTTATAGTCCTCCACAGTGTCCACACTGACCCCCTTGATGGAAATAGGGGTCACCTGTGCTTTGTCCCTCCTCAGGTCCACCACCAGCTCCTTTTATTCAACAATTGAATAAAGGTCTTGGTCTGATCGTGGTAAAGCTGTTCTAACCTGAAGAGTTTCAGAAGGAGTGAATGGTACATCTGCCAAATTCTGTCATAGGTCATTTCCAGTAAATTGTGCTCAATGTCTGTCAAATGATCATTTTATAAACCCCCTAATTTAAAATTGTCTCCACTGGAACCCACAAAAATGTCCAATTTTACAATGCATAATTGCTTCTTTTGCTTTTTCGCTAATATGTCTGCACTTCGTCTTTTCATTTGGCCACAGCTTTATTTTCCAGGGCACCCAGATGTGCCAGAGACTGTACCACAGTGAAACGGTGTTAGTTAAGCTTTTTCCCACTGCGAGGAAAAGCCCGCTGACGCTCCAGTAACTAGCCAGCTTCATTCCACTTCTGGAGAGCCTAAAGTTGGTCAGTGTAAATTCCCCTAGCTTTTTCCAGCCCTCTTTTTGTGGTGTATCAGCTCATTCGAAAGAAAAGGCTGTGTGTCTGCTATGGATTAAAAGGATTCCGTCCCTCTTATGTCTGTTCATCTTCAAATGAAGAAAATCATAATTAACTTTATTTACTCAGAACTGTTGTTTCAAGTTGGAAACTTCAGTTTGGAAACTGGCAGCAGCAGTACTGGAGGGTGTGCATGCACATGATGTTCCATTTTTCATTTTATCCATCTTCTACCCATCTCTCTCTCTCTCTTCCTCTCATAAGCACACTTGCAGAAGCACATGTGTATTCTGGATTTGACTGAGCTGCGGCCCGAGGACTATCTGAGGACAGTCTTTCCTCCAAATCTTCCACAGGTATGGATTCTGTATAGTGTTTGGCTCAGCTAATGCAAAACACTAGCACTACTGGCTTTAAGAGCCTAAGGCTCTTTCAAACAAAGCATTACTGCCCTTCACATATGGCCCCTAATCCCCTGGATTTAAAGAGCAGTTAAGATGTTTCTCTTAACGTGTCTCCGTTTCCGCCTTGATAAAGCTGTAACAGGCAAACAGGAGTTTATTAGCTCGAGCTAAGTCTGTACAGCCTGCACTGTGTTTAATGTCTTTGGACCTAATTGGATACAGCGAATAGTCAACACACATCTGCAGCAGTTCTGCACAGGCACTGTACACTGTAAAGATACAAGAGCAAAGCTTCCATTAAAGGTACTCTATGAAGTCTGTCTCTCTCTCTCTCTCTCTTTCTCTCTTTCTCTCAAACAAACACAAATTCACTCACTCTTGTATGGATATGGTGGCTGACAGGCTGCCATCTCTTTGCTCTCTTCTTCACTTTGTAGCCCTTAAGCCTTTTCAGTCATAAGCAGGGCAGGGCACAGGAGCTATGTTGTTCTTGGTCCTCCTCTACAGAGCTTTCCAAGCCTGCAATGTGGATTTGAATCCTAATATATGAATCCAACCCAACCAGAGTTTGGTCAAACCCAACTGCAGACTGAAAAAAAAAAACTGTCGGAAACTGACGATACCCTGCAAAGATTTTGTTCAAACCTCACCTCGGTTGGGGAAAAATCTCAGTCACAGAAAGACTTTATCCAGCTGTAGACTGACAGAATCCTTTACACATCCAACTGTGAGCTGAACAAATCTGTCCAAAGCAAAAACCCAACAAAATCATTAGAACCCAACTGTAGCCTGAAATCACACTGTCAACCTCCCTGTAGTGAAAGTTTGAACTTAAGTGGAACCTGTCACGCATCCCTTCTCTCTAGTAAAGAGCCCGACCCTTTGGAACTCCATTTCCCAGGATACCTTGGGTGATCATGTGACCTCCAGCATGCACCTGGAAGTCTATCCCAGATTGCGTTCGCCCAATTACTGATTGTTCACACCTGTTCCATGGTCTATTCAAGCTGTTTGGTTCGTTCAGTTGCTTGTCTTTGTATTTCAGTGTGTACTGTGTTCTTAAGTTACTGACCGTTTGCGTGCCTAAACCTCAAAAACCAGTGTTTAAAAACCAACAAAGTCTTGACGGTGGCACTTTGGTCCAAACTGCAGGCCAAACCAAAATTAATCTGTCTGGACCCAAGCCTAAAACAGCCTAAACATTATATGAACCTGACTGTAACCTGACAAAGATTCCTTTTGAATTTATGTAAACCTGGACACCATTTACAAGACGTGGCTATAGCCCAAGACAAATTTGTCTGAATGGCCAAAATCATTCTTTCTGGACTTGATAAAACTCTAAACCCAGCCTGTACAAGTTCACTTTGAGCCTGACTATACCATGATCTGTTCAAAACCCAACTTCTGTAGAAACCTAAAAATTCCTTCTCAACCCAACTACGGCTGGACAAACATTAGTCCAGACCACAGACTCCGTTTCCCTTGCCAAATTTTTTTTGTCTGAAGTCAAATACACCCTAACGTGTTCTATCTAGACCTGACTGTAGCTCTACAGAGGCCCATCTCAGCCCAAATATACCCAAATCTGGACCCGACTGTAGCCCGAAAACATTCTCCCAACTCGAAGTTATTTGAATCTAAGCGTGAGAATATGGAATGCAATTTTCCCTTAATATACATAAAACATTTTTTAATTAAATGTTGTGCTGAGACTGTTTTTTATTTTTTTATAACAGATTTTTTTTTTTGTAATATAATCTGCGGCCCTGACAACATCCTCAGAATGTTACAGTTGAAACATTCTGTCTTTTCAAATTATCTTGAATGTTGAACATCTTGAAAATCGAGTAGTGAAATTGAGATTCTTTGAACATTAGAATAAAACATTTTCTTTAAAACTGTATTCTAACTAGTAGGTAATGTTAGCCAAAGCTTTGGGAATGTTCCCTGCTTGCTGGGGTTTTACCCTGAATGGAACTAACAAAAAAAAAAAAAAATCAGTCTAAATTTTAGTCCGAAGGCATTCCGTCTGAAACTGACTGTAGCCTGTCAAAACCCTGTCTAAACCCAATTGTAGACCAAAAAAATGATATCCAAAATTCGGTGTTAAGCTCAACTGTTCCAGGCCAAATCAAGCCAGACCAAAAACTGCCTCAACCACAGTGTAGCCTGACTAAATTCATAAACTGAAATAACAGAACTGCCCAGACTACACCTTGATGAAGCTAACCACAATGTTTCTGATTGTAATTTGGCAAAACTCTATTTGTAGCAAAATCCCACCACCAACCAGAGACCATACCTCCACACGCCTCTTCATAGAGCCTATTAAATGACTGTGTAGAAATGATGAGCGTCCATCCAGTCCATAATTAGTCCATCTAAAAGGTAGATGACATATCCCAGTATACCTAAAGCAGGACAAAATGCAGGGTTCAACTTCTGTTCTGTTCTGATCAGAACCTGGCACATAACTGAAAAATGATATTTGAATCTATCCAATCTCAAACAGGAATATCCCTGCTCAGTATGGACATAGATTTCCAGTTCTAAGCCTGTCCTCAGCCTATCCCCTCTCATCCTCCCAGCCCTCCAGTCGGCCCCGAGTCTGCTCAACCAGCTCTCCAGCTCATTAGCTCACCGACTCTGCACTCTAGCCTCCAGCCTGTGCCATTAGTTCCTCCTGTGCCATTAGTGCCTCATGGAAAAATGATCCAGTTTGTCTTTTTGATCTCGTTTGAGACGCTCCAGGTCTCTTATGTCTCTCTTTTGGGTCCTGCACTCCATGGGTGCCAAGGAAGGACTAACACTGGCTCTACCTTTTTGTTTGATTTCAATTCAATAGCCTTTACTTTCATTTCTTTTCACTTGTATGATAGATACAAGAGCAATATTTCACTCGTTTCTATATCCTGTATTGGTAACTTCCCACGGGGCCGGCTGAACACAATAAGAGCTTTCTTATTAAGAACAAATGGCGATGACACGTGTAGCCATTGTAGAGTGGCTGCAGATCTGCACGCGAATGTGGCTTTCCAGGACGTGTGGGTGTGTGATGACAGAGAGCACTTCCCGGCTACAGGCGACCACTTCCTCTTTCTGACTGCTGCGGACGAGACAGGGAGCCATCTGTGGAAGCCTCTGGGCATGGTGGACGAATCTGTCCATGAATGAGACCCACAGAAATAGTGGCATTCCCAAACCCCTGCACTGTTTGGGAAGAAATTCCAACTGCTTGTTGAACTGGATGGTCAGGAGGCCTTCCAGGAGGACGTAAATGCCTGCACACTGAATGACTGTACAGACACCGATGGACAGATGGACCAAACAGATGGATTCCTAATTCCTTGGGTCAGTCCCTACATAGCATAGACATGCACAGCATCCCACTAACACATGGTTGTGTTTTCACATGCGTGTACCCAACAGCGCTGGTTTTCCAGGGAAGGAAATGAACTATCCTCTCTGCCTCCTTTTGCTCATGGCATCTCTTTGATAGTTCCCACATCCCACCACTTTATCCCCACTGGTCAGCTTTAATCAGAATTTGCCGGAACAGACCCCTCCTTCTACTTTATCTGGACAAAATATGGAAAATTCCGCTTCAATTACTTTTGCTGTCACAGCTTTAGAACATATTGAAAATCCTCGAGCTGATCCGTATCAGATGTTTGAGTTTTGTAAATGGTCTGTCTTGGGAAAATTAGCCAGGCCCGTGTCTGGATTATGTAATCTCAGACTGTGTCGACTTTACAGAAAATCTTTAATCCTTCAATCACACTGAGTGCCGGATTCAGATTAGGCTAAGGCCCGTCCTCTGTCTGCCAGTGCACTTATGCGTTATTGCTGCATACTGTAAATCGGAGCTTTGTAAAGCACAGAGATGAGACAGTTTCCCCTCTAATGGAGCTGATCAGACGGTTAGCTTTGAACACGACAAAATTACTCAAGATGGTAGTGTAACGGGTTTACTTCTGCGTTGTGTGTGGTTCAATGATGAATGCAGTGATGCCATCAGCACACTAGCTTAACACGAGGGAGCATCCCTCCACCTCCACAGAGTTTACAAAAGGTGAATAAACAGGCTTCATTAGCTTTTCTCTCTCTGCAGCGCCTGTTAAACACCATGCACTCAGGTCACAATAAAGCTGTTACACTAAATAACACTATACAACCTTAAAATTGTGAATAAAACTTGCAAATTCTTTGCAAACAACGAAATACATGCACTGTCGGCTTAATCTTGTCATATTGAGCAAAAGAAATAAGAATTCCTTTGAACAATTAGCATCCATACTCTAACTTCACGATTAGCATTCCACCTTAACATAACTTAACATAACATAACTTACTGGAACCTCATGAAACAGTGTTTTAACACAACAGCATAACCAATGCGTGACAATGTTTTGTGAAGGAAGTAACTCATTTTATATCAAACTGAAAAATACAGAGTGTGTGTTAACTCAGTTACGGAGGTGCACCAATAAACTCCTTCTCTCACGGAGGACGAAAGGTGGGGCTACAGCTTACTTTGTACTCCACTCGAGTAATGGTTGCCAAAACTCCGGCCATATTGAATTTGCTCGTGTAAACTAGTAAATACAACTTCTCTCTTATATATTCCTCAAACAAAAATTATTGGCAGTAGAGTAATTGGCATAAAATGATTAAAACTAAGAACTTTCCAGAAAGTATTACATTTCATAACTCCCCCTTTCTCGCCTTGAATTGCTCCAACAGTTAAAAGCCCTGATTGCTGATTTCAAAATAAAATCCCTGAAGTGAATAATCTAGTGTAACAACATGACACGGCCACAATAGCAACTTCAGACACAAGGATGGTGGGGCTATAAATAGCTGCAAGGGTGTGTGACAGTATACACAAGTTTAAAAGAAGTGGTAGAGTGCACTGAATGTCTCGTTCCATGTGTGGTAAATGGCTCCAGAGCAGATGTTAATGAGGGCTAAAAGGAGTGACTGCATGTGGGCGTGGCCAAAGACCATAGTGTGAAGGAAGTCGATGAATCCGCAGGTGTGTGGAAGTGTACGGTCATACGGGTCTACCAGCAGTGGCTAAAATCCCAGTCTACAGGAAACTCTCCTCAGAGTTGTGCCAGGGAAGGCATCCACCAAATCTGATCTGACTCTTTGATGCAAGAGTTGCTAAACACTGATATGGCCTACATTCAGAAACTCCAGTTCATGCCAAATTGAATCTCGGCCGTAATTCATGCTTGCAGAGCTACTGCATGCTATTCGGTACATGCAGCAATAATAACTGCATCTGCAATCTGCATTAATGACTGTTAAGTAATCTGTCAAGTAACGTAAACAATACTTGCTGTGTTATTTCTAATTCTCTATAACACAAATGGACAAAAGTTTAGCACACCTAAAAAGAGTAGTACCAGTCACCTTTAAGCCCACCATTTTTAACAATGCCTTGGCTGGTCAGTGATGTGTAACGTCTTTGCTGAACCACCGAGAGAACATGCTCATCTATCTGTCTTCTAAATGCTTTAACTTCTAAGCAGCGTTCAGAACAGCTCATCTTCCGCACTCACTGTTGTCTAATCTCTGCTGCTAGATCACCACGCGACTCATTACAGTCAAGCCAGTCTGTCGTCTGGCTGTCGCCCAATCCCTCCAGCCCTCGGCCCCCCTCAGCCCACCACAGGCCCCCTCCATAGCAGCAGGGTAGATACCGTCACCTGCCAGGCCAAGTCGTAGGGACGATCGAAGATGAAGCCTATTTGCTACCCTGTCCTGTCTGAGACGTGCTGGCTCTTGGCTGGCTATATTTACTCTCACTGCCCCATTAACGAGTTTAAGAGCGGGCGGCTGCCCATTCCTTGGCTGCTCATGAAAGTTCACTGCATGATATGAGTGTCTTGGTGTTACAAGGTGCTGTCACTCTGCCCAGCCTAAAGGGATGTTTACAGTTTATAAATTCACACAAATTTTGGCAATTCATTTGTATGGTCCATTACTATTGCATATTATCTATTTACAGTATATGAATATATTTTCAAATAAAAATATAGGATGAAAAATACAGTCTGTATTGATGTAGTGTGAGGTTGAGATATAAAATACATATACTGTTTCTTCTGTACAGTCTTTTCGTTGTTTCAGACTCTCATTCTCATTGTGGGCACCAGTCATTGCAGGTACCAGTCATCCCTCCCATGATTACACATCTCCCAGTCACGTTTTCCAGATCATCCCAGCAGTTCTAACCACTCAGATCTGTAAGTAATCAGTCTGTTTGCTTATATACCCCTGGTGCGTACTAAGTGTTCTCCCTGTTATTGGTCTTGTTTGCTGTACTGGTTTTGACTCTGTTCTGTTGTTAGGTTTTCTCTTTTGGTTCTTCCCTATGTTTTTGGTTTCTGGTAAGTTTGATTGTTTGTTTGGTTTTGGTTTCTGACATTGTCTTTGTCTTTACCCTTTGGTTATGTTTGCCCTGATCCTGTGGTTGAGCTTCACCGCCAACCTGTACAATAAATCTAGCTTTGCTTTTAGCTCAGCTTAAAAACTGGGTTTGTTAATCATTACAATTTTCCAAATATGTATTTGTTCAGGGATCTTTATTCACACGACGAGTGCCTAAATAATAAGCCTTCTTTTAGTTTTCTATATTTACATTTTACATTTATGGCATTTAGCTAACACTCTTATCCAGAGCGACTTACAAGGTTAATCATATTACAGGTGGGCCTGTGTAGTGTTAGGAGTCTTGCTCAGGGACTCTTATTGGTGTAGCACAGCATAGACACCCAAACCCGGATTTGAACCCCAGTCTCCCACATGTGGTGATGACTCCCTGGTGGGCATTATTATATTATGTGTAGTGCATGTGCATCATGTAGTGCACAAACCTGGGGCTTTGGACTATTGGAAGGGTGTTTGTTTGTTGGTTGGTTGGTTGTGTGATTCTTCCTGAAGAACATTTTAAGCTAAAATAAAACCTCTAGTCTTATTAACCCACCAACATAAGCAGGTGAAAATTCTTATAACTGGAACTGGTTTTCATGGTGGGCCTAGACCAAGGTAACGTGAAGAGGTTAGTTACCATATGTCCGAGGACAGTTTTAAAGATTTGAATAGATTAAATATTTTAACAGTCATCTTTTCAGTGACAGTGCTGAAGAAGTGGGTGTCCCCAAACTTTTGATACGGTATCTATAAAAGACTTCTATAAATGTGTGTACCTTTTAACTGCTGCACCTGAAGCTGCTTATAAAAGGTTCCTCTCATACTCTGCCCATTCAAACCTCTTTTATAGGCTTGAGATTGGAGGCTAAACCAAGGAAGCATCTCACTTCCGCCAGGGGATAGAAGTGGATCTATCAATCATCAGTCAAGAAAAGAGAGGGCGGGTCTAGGAGCTTGGGGAATTCCTGGCCTCTTCTTAAATGGAGGTTACTGATGTCTTTATGTCAAAGGCCAAAAAAGGGAAAGTACACTTCCTAAATGGCAACATGGGCTCAGGAATTATTAACAGACACACACACACACACACACACAAATACATAGTCATAGAGACATGCACATGAGTCCCAAACCATTCATTCCACTTATGATGCCTCCATATGCTACTATATAATATCAAGAGACAACATGATGAATGAGCCTGGACTTTTAACAGTTCTGGTCTCCTGTAAATCTAAAGTAAGCGGAACGTGAAACATGAATCTTTAAGCCTGCATGTGTACGACTTAGCTTTATTTAATCAGACCCAAAGCTTCTGAGCCCGAAACGGTCAAATCTGGCAGCGTGGAAAGGTGCTGAACAAGACGGATGTCTCCGTAATGAAACATCTGTTAAATTTTCAGCAACCAATGAATCACATTGATCGTGCATCACTAGCATGCTATTGGCTCACCCACTGGGAAATTCCTACCTTTCATGGGAAACGGCATGGTGAATTAGATGAATTGAAAGCCATTCATCTGTACCTCCTTTTCTCTCCTTCCCAACATGCCTGTTTTTCATGTGAACAGGCCAAAAAAGCTGAGCTCAGTGATCAGAGGAAATCTACTGCTGATTACTGCCTTGATTAAAGTCTCCACCGTCAGACCCTTTAGAATTAATGGACTGACTTACTGCTTAGAGTGCATAATACATAGCCTTAAGAGAATGATACACAGCAACAAATGAAAAGTGGAAAAACCTACCATGTATATGTGTAGATACAGATGGTGCTGCTCAAGGACAGTGCGGGTATTAATATCTGCAGGGTCTGAGTGACGGGATCCATAGGTTGAGAAGAGGTACTACAGTGCGGGGAATGTCTCGTTCCATGTGTGGACAATGGCTCCAGAGCAGATGTTAATGATTGGCTAGAAGGACTGACTGCATTTGGGCGTGGCCAAAGACCATAGTGTGAAGGAAGTAGCTGAATCTGCAGGTGTATGGAAGCATACGCTCATACGTGTCTACCAGCAGTGTCTAAAACCCCGGGCAGGAAACTCTCCTCAGAGTTGTGCCAGGGAAGGCATCCGTCAAATCTGACCCAACAGTGCAAGTCTTTGATGTAAGCGTGTCTGAACACGGATGTCACCCACATTTGTAAACCGGTCCAGTCCATGCCAAATTCAGTCACTGATGTCGTTTGTGCTCTTGGCACGTATACACACACACACACCCACACAAATAGTTGGAAAGCACACACACCAGGATGACCTTAGATAGTCAGTCAGGTGCAGTGATAAGGCCCGTCCTTACGTCACATGGGCGGCCGAGCTTGAAACTTAAATCATTTGCATGCTTTACATTATATATTTATATAAATTTTATTTATTTTATTAAAAATTCAGATTGTGTAAATGTTTATATAGGCTAGAGCTGCCCTCTAAAAGTCGACGATTCGAATCGTCAGTCAGCGACCTTTTAAGTCGACTGAGACCCTTCAAGTCGACTGACAACAGTAACCCTTTTTTTTCCCTGTTAAACAGACTAAAGGTTACAGAAATGCACAAGAACTTTAAGAATGTAAAAAGACATTTTAATAATTATTAAAGGGAAATAATTAATATATATTTAAGTTCTAGCTAAGCTATGACGCATGCTTGCTAAAAAATTCAATCCACGTGTCGATGTGCGCTGGCGGTTCACCTCTAAGGAAGCCGTGAAGCTGAGGGGAGGAGCGATGTCTCAGAGAAAGCCTGGAGGAGGGTTTTAAGAAGAGAATCTGAACAAATGAAATAAATTCTGCTCGTCATTTAGTCAGACATCCACCACTGCTTCAGACGATGGAGCTGACTTTCGTTTTAGACGTAACGGCTGTTTGCGGTGAAGGAGAAACAGAGCGGAGACGTTAGTTTTATTATAATTCCATTATTTTAGAACCTAAATTACAGATATGTTTATTTATTCGTCTACAGCTTAGATTATCTTTATTTACAGATGAGTACAGTCAATTAATACGCCTGCCGATAAACGAGAGATAATTATTTCAGCGCGGATAATATAATAAACGGTTTCAGGTCTACCATTCTTCTCTTCATCTATAAATAATTTAAATATGGACTAATTTGGTTTTATTTAGCAGTTCATTATTTATGAGAGATGAAAGACGAAGGGTCCTCCTACTGAAGAAGCTGTTAGAAGTGAAATTAAAAAGACTATAAGCGCTAATGTTTCATAATGTAATCAGGCTCCAGTTCAGATCGATCATCATAAGCCCCACCTCTTTCAGTTTAGAAATATGTTCCTGTGACTCTGCTGACTTTCTAAATGAGGAGGATCAGATCTGAAGCGTATGCAGACTGATTTACTGAGTACTAGATAATGTACATGGAGAAAACACATGAACGGATAATTGATTCTTCCACAAAGACGGGCGAATCCGATTCGACTGACAAAATTCTGAGTCGGGTACAGCCCTAATGTAGGCTGAACAAAGGTCCCTAATACGTATATGGTTTTCTAAATCATAGACTTTCACAGTTCTTGTTCATTCAAGTGAACCAACATTCATTATGAACGCTGCGACACTACACTTCGATTCACGATTGAAGCACCGACTACAAACAGAATACTATGGAGAAACAGAAAGCAGGTCATTGACTGAAATCAGCCTGGGTTGCTTTGTAGTTGCCTTCAATTTCTGCATTCCTGCTGGGCTATTAACAGACCCCTAATTAAGACCTGCTTAATAATGCACTCAATTGATTGATTAACTAATTTATGAGCTGTCAATACAGCTAACGGGCCAGCGGTGAACGCCTGCACTTCAAACGATGGAGAGAGAATGAGAATCAGAACGAATGCCCTTTAGCCAGCTGTGTTTCATCACCGTCAGTCTGATGGTCCAGTACACAATCTGCTGTGATCCTCTAAATGTGTTGGATCTTTCCCTGGCTAACCCACGCATTTCTCCCCAGTGCTCGCTGACAGCCCCTGTCCTGCAGCTCCTGAGCTGCAGATCGAAAGTCAGACTAAAGTGGTGGCGTACATGCGTTGCACGCAGGGTTGTTTTCAAACGGAGGCCCGGGCCAGCGGGATTCGGCGAGGAGATCAATCACGGCTGTCGTTGCCTCCTGTGCCCCCTTTCCTTCGCTTACTGAACACACATCTGCACAAAATGCACCGTGAAATTGCGTGGCTCCTGCCCCACCAGGGCCATCTGCCACCCCACTCACCCCAGACACCTCGACCCCCTTCAGCCTGCCCAGCTCACTGTCCCACATGACTCTAGAGTTACTCTACGACCCTCCTAAGTACAGCAGGACCTACAGCCAAATCACCACTGTTGTGTTGACCCTTGTAGCTCCCCCATGGTGCCTCATTGGTGCTTGTGAATAGAAGAGGAGAAGGTTTTAGGATGACATGAATTTGATGAAAACCCTGAAAATAAACACAACAGGTCTCCTTTAACACATCATAATTTATAATATTTGTAATTTTATTTTGAGATTTACTAGAACAGATTTGCATGCTTCAATTTTCCCAACACCCAATACACACCCATTATCTAAAGAACAGCTGCACCCAGAAGGAGGTGTGGGACTGCAGTGCTATTGGGAAGGAAGATAAAGGTTACCAGGAACAATAAATTATGATAAGTTTAGACTGATATGGAGAATATTTATTGAGCTACACATACAGACGTCTGTCTTTCAGTATGGCGTTGGGCCACCATGTTTACTAATGATACATTCCAGACGTCTCGGCATGGAGTTGTAGAGGTTCCTAATGGTGTCCTGTGATAATCCATCCCATGCAGCTTGAATATCCTCACACAGTTCCTGCAGATGGTGCGGTAGGGGTGGAGGTGGAGTGACTGCAGGCCTTCTGGACATGCGACACATGACTACAAGCCTTCATCTTGGTGCTGACCATGGTGCCTCCACACACAGACTTGTTGGTCGTCTCCACCACAAGCGTGACTCATCACTGCAAATGTCCCGCTGCCATTCTGAGTCACTCTGACAGTGTGGCACCACACCATTGCAGTCTTTGGTGATGTTGAGGTGGCATTAGGGAAAGTCGTCGTAGCGACCTGTGAGCATGTAGTCCTGTGTAATGCAGCCATTAGCCAATGGTGATAGCGCTAACTGGATGACCCATGGAGGGCTCTACTGCTTGCTGAATACATCAATAGACCCGTCCTCGCTCACGACTGAGAATGACACATTGATCATTCTCATGTCTCACAAAGTCAAACCTGGCCACCGTGTTTCATTCCTGTTGGTTGATTTCAACTATTTCCAGTAACAGTAATAAATAGGTTATGATATACTGTATTATAGATATGCACATTTTCATATATGCTATATGGTGAGTCAGAGGTGGATACAATAAGATGTTGGGTATACAGGAGATGCTAGATGTAAAGTCCAGAGCGAATCTGTATTGTGGTGTGGATGTGGTGTGGATTGTCCATGAACATCACAATGAAGATTCAGGTGAGGGGTAATGATGAATTGACGAATACACCAGCACTACTGGCTTTTTTTAGAACCGGGTGGTTCTGGACTGTCTTCGTACATGGCATATTGTGCGATTATGTAATGATAATGATGGAATGACGTACGTGTAGTTTTTAGACATTCCAACCCAGATAATATTAGTACAGTTAAAAAAATCTAGACATAATTCAAAGCAGACAATTTTACTTTTCAGTTTTTTAGCCAAAACAATGGAACAAACAGAGCTTGTGTTAGCTGGCTTCTTGCTTCTACCCTGCAAGAACAACACTGGCTTGGTCTGAATTCTGGCACCAGTTGCCTCGTTTCCATCAGTTCGTTTCCAAGAGTCTTGATGTGAATAGTTAAAGGCTTAACAGTATCCATAGTGTTGATTAAGTGCTGACTGATGCTTTGTCTTTTCTTGACCTTTATGATTATTGTCCAATATGTTATTAAAGCATAATCCACCCCTGCTACTCCTCCTCTATTGGATTATACAGCTTTGGTTTCATTCTGAGCCATTATACCCCTGCTATGACAACCACCTGTGAAAATGTGTCCATGGCCGGGGGCCACTTTGCTCTAAATCGATAAACCTGGAATTTCTTAATCTATGAGGTGCAAGAGGTGGCAGAGTGGTCAGCAGCATACTGGGCAGCGTTCAGAGTTCAGGAATACACTAATGCACTGTGCTGTTCTTACCGCCTTCACCTCCCCGGGACATGGACGTCAATTACATGCCATGCAAGCGTATAAGCTAATAAGAGAGGGGGGAAGAAAAAACAACTTATGGACGTTTTAAAAGGGTAGAAAAAAGCCCAAAGGGTAGAGAGAGGTAAAGAGGCAGATAAAGAAAGGGCTGTGGAGAACGGGGGGCGCCTATTATAAAACGGTCCTGTCTTCATGTCAAATCGGATTGGAACATTTTCGCCATTTCACACCCCCTATGTTACACACTCAGGTGCGGAGAGCTAATCTTCGCTTCGCTAGCACACCCTAAAGCCACGCACCTATCAAATTCTTCTCCTTGTGCTTCCAAAAGTGCTTCAAGCTACACTCCCCTTCGCAAGAGCTGTAGGCGCTGTTATTATTCGCGTCTTAAAGAGTCTGTTTGAGCAGGAACTGGAGAATCTCGGGGGGCTTTAGCTTTCCTCGGTTTGCTTTCCTCGGTTAGCGCCGTACTAAAGGAACAGGTTCCGACGGCCTTCTGAGCCTCAGGCCAGCTCTCCACACATATTTGAGGTTCTGCTGCTAGATCGACCTCCAGCTCACTGTTCACACTGTGAAGGTGTTTGACTGTTGACTGTTTGGGAGTTTAATGCAGAACAGATTCTGGAAGCCCAAACTCATTAAGACTGAATTTGATACTTTATGGGTCAGAGGCTGTGTAGGAGTTAAAATGAGGGAGCTTTTTTTTTTTTTGCTGGAGCCTTACCAGTGAATTCTGTTCATTTACATTAGAATGCACTAATTAAAGCCATAGACTGATATGGGCGATATTTACTGAGTTGCACATGCCGAAGTAGTGTCTCTCAGTATGGTGGCAAGCCACCATGTTTGCCAACACAACTTACCGGACCTCTCATCTTGGAGTTGTAGAGGTTCCTAATGGTGTCCTGTGGTAATCCCTCCTATGCGGCTTAAATAGCCTTACAGCTTTCTCACAATTTTGCGGTAGGGGTAGAGGTGGACTGTCACCAGCCCTGGGTCAAGTGACCAGGGTGCCTCCACACACGGATTCATTGGTCATCTCCACCCGAACGAATGTGGGACTCGTTGCTAAAGTTGACCCGCTGCCTTTTTGTGTCACTTCATGACAGTCTGGCACAACACCTTTGCAATCTTTGGTGACATTGACGTGATGTTAAGGGCAGTCATCAGAACTACCTGTGTACATATAGTCCTGCCTCATGCAATCGTCTGCCAATTGTGCTGGCACTAACAGGATGGCTTATGGAGGGCATCACTGCTCGCTGAATGTCGCCAGTTGTGTGTCGTCCTAAGGCCAGTCCTTGCTTACTCCCCATGAGTGGCCGAGCACGAATCTCTGAGCATTTGTATGTCCCACAATGTCAAACCTGATAGTTGATTCCTTCTGGGTGCAGCTATTTGTGCAACAGTTTTTGACGATGAGTGTAATCTGATTGTTTGTAATCTAAGCACATCTGAACCATGGCTGCATTCCTAAATTCTAAGCTCTACTGCTCTTACATACATATATATGCATATACAGGGGTTGGACAATGAAACTGAAACACCTGTCATTTGAGTGTGGGAGGTCTCATGGCTAAATTGGACCAGCCTGGTGGCCAATCTTCATTAATTGCACATTGCACCAGTAAGAGCAGAGTGTGAAGGTTCAGTTAGCAGGTAAGAGCACAGTTCTGCTCAAAATACTGCAATGCACACAACATTATGGGTGACATACCAGAGTTCAAAAGAGGACAAACTGTTGGTGCACGTCTTGCTGGCGCATCTGTGACCAAGACAGCAAGTCTTTGTGATGTATCAAGAGCCACGGTATACCACATAAGCATACCACCAAGAAGGACGAACCTCCACCAGCATCACGTAGTGACCTGGCCACTATCCTGCAAGAAGAATGGCTTAAAATCCCTCTGACCACTGTGCAGGACGCAGTATATGTCATTCCCAAGACCAACTGACGCTGTATTGGCCGCAAAAGGAGGCCCTACACCATACTAATAAATGATTGTGGTCTAAAACCAGGTGTTTCAGTTTCATTGTCCAACCCCTGTAGATATTATGTGTATATACTTATATTATGTGTATATATTTATTACTAAGGCACTTTATGTAATCTAAGATTATCTAAGATTTATCTAATCTAAGAACGAGGGAAGTGCAGGTTAATCTCTAACTAGGCTATCTAGTGTTCTAGTTACTTTGGATGTTTACTATGTCCCAACACAATGAAAAGACAAACTAGCATGTTGGTGCATCATCCAGTAAGAAGAAAGTACCGTGTGAAGAAAGCAACAAGAAAGTGCAACTGATGCCAGAACAACACTGTGCTCTGACCCACCACTCAATTTTAACAGACCTGAATAGTTTTGGACAGTGGATTGGTTTACGCTAGATTTAGCCTGTGGGATGCTAATGATGATCCCATGTCCACCCATGTTGCAGTCTCTGGTCTTCCTCAACTGCTTGTCAGTCATCCTCAGATCCCTCAACCCTCTCCTTGCCTCCCCCACTCCCCCAGCTTGTACACATATTGCCTTTGCTTTTTGTATTCTTGTAACCTCTGCCTGCCACTCTGACGTTAAACACTCTTTATAGCCCCCAGGAGAGCAGGGGGCTCTTTTAAAGACACTTTGATTCCCTCCAGATGAGACGTTTGAATATAATGGAACATAAAGTGGGACTCCAGTAGGCCAGTGAGTGTCACTGGATGGCTCATTTTTAGTAAAGCCCAAAGCCCTGCACCACAGATGTAATGAAAAATGAAGTGGTCTGCTGCAGCCCACTAAACACCAACTTCCCAAATCATGCAGCGGAGTACAGAGAACCTCCCTGGGCTTTTTTTTTTTTGTTTTTCCAGTGGCTACTTGGAGAGAATTTGTGCCGCTTGGCATGCACGTCATAAAAATGCCAGGCAATGCCCGTGAAAGAGCTTGGGTTTCCCTCCATTCCTGAAAGCTCAAAAAAATGCCAAACCATGAAAAAAGAAAAGGTCTGTTTACCTCCGGGGGCTTTGTAAACTGATATGGCTATTCCGGTTTAGAGTCTGCTAGGCTCCGAGTCCTTGCAAGTAAATAACAAGGAAAGCAACATCCTGATTAGGCTAAGAGAAGTACTTTCCTGGATCCACTGTTTCAGCTTGAGCTGGCTGTATAGATGCATTGAGTTGTTCATTGTATACCACAACACAGAGGACTTGCATACTGGTGAGAAAGTACTAAAGGAATGAATATGGTGCAAGTTTCCACTTATTCCACTCAGATATTGATCAGCCAAGACATGTTTGGTGTCCAAATTTAGCTTTCGGTAGTTTATCGATGGAGCTACGAGGCTTTGTTACTTGTAGAAAAGTAAAACTCGGTAGTCACCTAAAGTCAGCCAAGTCCCACTCTCCAGGCACCATCCATTCCTGTCTTGTCTCAGTCTTCACCCCCTTGTTATATGTCTCATCTGTGTTTAGTGTGTATTGCTCTCTTCCTGTTCCCTTGTGCATACTGTTCCCAGGTGTTTCTACTCAGTCTGCTAATGTTGTGTCCAGTCCTGCTTTGTCCTTTTGGATTTTCCTGCCATGTTTGTTGTTCGCCTTTTTATCACACCCCCACCCCTCCTTTATGGATTCACTGTTTTGTTCTGGTCTCCAATAAAGACCTTAATGCATCCCTCCATTCAGCTACATAGAGAACACAGGGTTTGTCGATCTATGGACGTCTAATGTGATCAGGTATCAAGACTGACTAAGATACTCGTTTAAGTCTGAAAAACTGGTGTGTTCACATGTAATTTGTCCTGATATGTTTGTATTTCAATTTCAATATTATATTTCAAGTTTCAGTTTTACTTTCTTCTACATAACTTAATTTTTTATACATTCATATTGTATAATTGATATATATATATATATATATATATATATATATATATATTGTCACTGTCCAATAAAAAACATGTATCTTCATTTTTGTTGATTTCTACTTTTATGCCTCTTTTGATCACATGAGCTGCTGTTTACACTGTTCCGAAATTTTATGAAGAATGGACCAACAGAAATGGCCCAAAACTGTTTGGAAGGACGTCTGGTTCCATTGACTTCTGTTAAAATTAAATGAGGTTTTTGGCCTTTCCTGTAAAGCTGCCATTTTGGAGACACCTGTTTTTCTTTGGACAGCAACGATATATATAAAACGCATGTTAGCATATGCATTCGGCTGGGAATTCTGAGAATCTGTAAAAAAAAAATTATACAAGCCTAATAAGGGTTTTCTAAAAGACTTCTTTAATACCCTGAGATGAGCAATCGGTCAGACTTCATACTTGATGATGTTCATTCGAGTGACTACCTTCTTTGTTGAAAAGAATAAAGCAGAGTATGCATGGGCAAGCAAAAATATACGCTAACCAAGTTCAAACTATCGGCTGTAACTTCTACAGTACATTGAATTTGATCTAATATAGTTTCTTAAAATCATTCATAAATGACACATTAGTTTCTGATATATTTTACGCACTGTGATAAACACACTGTCCGTGTGTGAGAAGCATCTATTTTTTTACAACATCTCAAATAACCTTGGATTTCCGAGAGAGAGAGAGAGAGAGAGAGAGAGAGAGAGAGAGAGAGGATCCACCTGGCCAGCCTTGAGTCAGCTTGATAGCAGGCCACATGATGTGATAACACTCTCTCCTCTTGCCTTTTCTTCTCTCTCTATCCCTCCCATCCCTCCTGCTGGGTTTTTATCAGCCAGATAAAGAGAGCGGAAGGCAGGGCACCAGGCCCTACACAACAGAGATGTTTGTTCTGGGGAAAAGGAGTCTCTCAGAGAGAGAAAACTTGGTGCGGAGAAAAGAACCAGTAAAGCTTTATACCTTAGATTCCTCTAAAAGTTTCGGGGGGATGTATATTTAGTAGACATGGATGTATTACCTTTTATGTCCAAACAATAATTTTGTTGGGTCATCTGTACTGCGGGAAGAGTTATTAATAGTAGGCCCTGTGCTGTGCTTCATTCTGAGTTGGGAACGAGGGATTATCTTGTTGTCAGACAGCATTGTAAACTGTGCTGAGTAATGGTGTCTGCTCGGAGACGGTCATTAATAACAAGCTGTCCACAGTGTCTCCATCCTTCCTTCAGGTTTTCCTGTGTGTTTATCAGGTACGAGTCCAGTGTTTGCATTTGCTTAATGTGTTTCGTTGCATTATGTGCAGTCAGCAGTTTGTGGAGTGAAGGAAGGACTGAAGGAATGTCAATGCGCTTGGGGAACGGGGAATGATGGGGGTTTGTGGGAGGGGAATGAGTCATATACAGTACATATACAGACACCATGCCTGGCTGGCCTATATCAGAAGGGCAGCCTGTGCCTGATAAGGGTTAGGAGTCTGCACTGATGGTTAGCAGGAGTGGGCCTTATCACGGTACCTGATTGACTCGACAGCCACAATGATCGACTTTCAGCCTCCGCAGATCATCCTGCTAGTACCAGCATTATTGGCAGATGGCTGCATGATGCAGGACTACATGCACGCTGACTGTTTCGACGACGGCCCTTAGCACCATGTCAACTTTGTCAAAGACTGCAATGGTGTCATGTCACGCCAGACTGTCATGGAGTGACTCAGAATGGCAGCGGGTCATCTTCAGTGACGAGTCCAGCTTTTGTCTTGGTGTAGATGACCATGAATCTGTGTGTGGAGGCACCGTGGACAGCACCAAGATGAACGGTTTGAATGACGTCACACGTCCAGAAAGACTGGTCTCACTCCACACCACCGCACCATCTGCAGGAACTGTGTGAGGATATTCAAGCTGCATGGGATGGATTATCACAGGACACCATTAGGAACCTCTACAGCTCCATGCCAAGATGTCTGGCATGTTGGGTTAGCAAACATAGCGGGCCAACGCCATACTTAGAGACACTACTATTGTATGTGTGGCTTAATAAATATTACCCATATCTACATTGATCATTTATTGTTCTTGGTAACCTAATTGTTCCTTTATCTTTCTTCCCAGTAGCATTGCAATCCCACACATCTGGACTGCTGGACTGCTCGTCAACACTGCTGCCATATTGGTCTGAGCAACTTGTCATAATTCACTCACTGGCTCTCTTTTTCACTCATCTTCTAAACTGCTTATCCTTCTGGGTTGTGGGGGGTACTGGAGCCTATCCCAGTGCTCACCGGGCGGAAGGCAGGATTGTCATAACTCAGAAGACTGGAATATAAAAAGGATGCCTAAGTTGTATATGCATCTTGGAGTTTGGCCATTAGAACATTAGAGCTTACTAGTTGGCCACCAGAGTCAGGCTATTAAAAGCTAATATTAGTGATAACTACTGAACACTAGCTAGCTATGAAAGCTGAGACTTTATTAGAAATCACAAGTGTATATGGACTATAACCAAGATGTTCATTTACACTGGTGCTTTTCTCCAAACCAATTTTTATGACAAGCTACTTGTATTGTGATGCTTTATTAGCTCACACTTTAAAGGCTTCCCCAAATGCAAGAGCCGAGGAAGTGGTGGGAATTAACCTTTAGAAGGTTTGAGTATGAGTCTGCAGTGAGCACTTCAAGCTGGAGGGCTATAACGTGACAGGCCACACTAGCAGTACATTTGAGGTTTAACCTCCTGAGACCCAGACCTGCTTGGTGTGCAATTTTAACTTCTCCTAGCTATTTGAAATTAGTAGGACCTAACAAGTATAAAAACTAAGCGTTGTCTCTGTACAGGAAGTTGTTTTTGCAAAAAGCAATTTCCTCATATGAGGCCAAAGGGTCAACGTTTAAAAAAGTATCATGGTGCAGAGAAGCAGAAATGTAATGTCCTCATATATGAGGACCTGGGGTCTCAGGAGGTTAAAGTAACTGGAGACAAAACTTTATAAAATTGAAACCTCTTCAGCAAATATAAACATTATAGGACTTTTCATCCAGAATGCAAAGCAACATTTCGTTTAGTTCCATTCTTTACAGGTGTAAGGGTCCGTTGGCTTGATCAGCCCGGGGCATTCTGGGGTTTGGAGTTCTGGGCTGTAGTTCCGCCAGAACGGCGCCGCCTCGGCTGCCGGCGGTACAACAGCCCGGAACTCCAAACCCCAGAATGCCCTGGGCTGATCAAGCCAACGAGCGGCACCTGAGGCGGTAGCCATATAAGCCCCTACCACACAAACACCTCCGCTGCACCTTTGTAGAGGGGTAGCCGGTACGGTACACCAGAAAGCTAAGCAAAAGAGAAAAAGAAAAGAGAAAGCTAAGCTAAGCTAAGCAAAAGAAAAGAGAAAGCTAAGCTAAGCTTAGCTAAAGAAAAGAAAAGAAAAGAAAAGAAAAGAGAAAGCTAAGCTAAGCTAAAGAAAAGAGAAAGCTAAGCTAAAGAAAAGAAAAGAGAAAGCTAAGCTAAAGAAAAGAAAGGAGAAAGCTAAGCAAAAGAAAAGAGGAAAGCTAAAGGAAAAGAAAAGGAAAAGAGAAAAGCGTGGGTCGCTCTCCACGCATAGATCCACAAGTCCCCTTTCTGTTAAACCCTCTTCTGTTTATTTGTGACTTTTATCAACTTCTCCTTTTGTTTGAGAACACAATCCTGGCGTCACCGTTTGTTTGTACTACCGCATAGCGCAGAGGTCGGGGGTTCGATCCCCGCCTAAACCAAAATTCCATAACACGTTCCCGAAAGCACTTCACACACAGTTTCACTTGCTTCCACATCACGGAAGTCCGTTTGCTTGCAATTTAACATTTACATCGCCACAAACGGATTCCTGCCCTGCGCTTGGGTCCACACCCCCAACCGCGCTGTGACAACAGGAGAGGGCAAAAACCTCATTTAATTTGAATGTAGGTCAATGGAACTTTTTTCCCCAAACAATTCTGAGCAATTTCTGTCGATCCATTCATTCATGCTGTGTTTACATGATGATATTTTTATATATTTATGTATATTTTATTTATTTAAGTACTGCTGTCTGGGTAAAACTGGGTCCTTGGGTACCACAATTTCGTTCCACCCCATGTACCACATGTGATGTGAATGACAAAGTCTCCTTGAATCCTTGAATGCATAAAAGTATACTTTGATGTATTAGAGCAACCTTTGAAGAGGCTATGTATGTATGTATGTATGTATGTATGTATGTATGTATGTATGTATGTGTGTGTGTGTGTGTGTGTGTCTATGGTAAAACCAATTAACTGTTTAAAATCAGGTTGGGGGACAGTTGTGGGTTAAAAGTTTGGAGTTTGGGAACAAGCATTGTCACCAGAAGGTTGCTGCTTTAGTCCCTTGAACCCCCAGGACAAGACTGAAGTCCCCTTGAGCAAGGCACCTAACCCCAAATTGCTTCCTGGCAAGTCAGTCAGTCTTTAGGGGTGTTTCATGAATGGGTTAAATATGGAGGTCAGATTTCTCTGGCCAATGAGTGATTCCAAACCCTGTGATCTGCTTATTGATTTATTTCAAGACACTGGTGTTCTCATACACGAACAAAACTGAGCTTTGGAACATGTTGGATAAATTGCTCGCCTTTTATTAATATCATCTTTATCATGACAACACAGATGGCATTGTTTCCATAAATATGTCCCAGACGCAAAGGTAAGAGCAAAGGGGAACATTCCGCCCCATCTGTTTAGTATGATCATTTTTCACTTGGTAACTCGAAATGGGAGAACGGTTATTGGCACAGGACTGCAGTACGCTTAATTCTTCCATCTTTGGCGAGATTGCTTTGTTTTCTTTAAACCCACAAATCTGACGCATCACTTAGCTCATCAGAAGCGGATTAATTGAATCAGGTATGTTACAGCAGGCAAAACCCATAAAATGTGCAGAACATTCCAATCCACAGAGCTTATACTGGAAACCACAATCATAACATGTGGATTGTTTTACTCAGCTCCAAAGTTGGTTGGCTGTAGGAAGGTCTGGGCAACCTAGAAACACATTCTGAGAAATACCAGTTTCAAAACTCTATGTATCTGCACTTACTGGCTATTTTATTAGGTGCCATGTAGTAGCACTTAGTAAAGTTGTTGGATGTAGCTCATCTAGTGGGTTCCTGAGTGTAGCACAGTTCATCTATCCTATCCATCAATAAAAAGAGACCAACAGTCACCAGATAATTTTTGGATGGTGGATCGTTCTATGGTACATGACAGCGCTATCACATTGGCATATTCACACATTATAATACACATGCATTGTCCATGCAAAACATGTTATAGTCCTGTACATGCTCAAGCAACAGTTACCCTTGTGGCAACACACTAGATGTGCTCCTAGTTTCATAAACTTGCTTTTCCCGAAGGTACAGGGAATAGTTGTGCAGCTTAACCAGTTCTCACTACCTGCTAGGCGGTTGCTAGGTTGTAATTGCTATAGTAGGGATGAAGGATGGATGGATGGATGGATGGATGAATGAATGACCCATAGAGGAGTGTGGGACAGTAGGCTGTGGATTAGAGTTTGGGGATCTGCCCTGAGCGAGTACATATCGTTTGGTGGCCGTATGTTAAAGGAAACAATAGAGTTTGGATAGGGCTGAAAATGAATGGGACTCCATAGAGGGAAATGAGGGATGGGGAAAAAACAAAACACATGAGTGCGGGTCAAAGCAAGACTGAATTCACGCTTGGGAGTCTACTTGAGATGGTGTTTCAGAAATAATGTCTCTGGCTTGAACAATAGCAGGGCTTGCATTTTTTGGCGGATGGCTGCATGATGCAGGACTACATGCATGCTGACTATTTCGATGACGGCCCTTATCATCACGTCAACATCGGCAAAGAGTCGTACCAGACTGTCATGGAGTGACTCAGAATGGCAGCAGGTCATCTTCAGTGACGAGTCCAGTTTGCATTCATTGTTAATGGAAAAAAAATCAAAAAGCTGTATACAAAGCATTCCCAATCAGCCCAACAGTTTGAATGGTGTTGATGAAACAGTGTTAGAGTGAAATGACAAGATTACTGGGGAGGACTGTGGAGCGAGCATTACCCTGCTTAAAAATGGCAGTTGGAAGTCCTGCCATGAGAGGCAACACATGTGGGCGGAGGATGTCCTGCACATATCACTTAGCAGTTAGTGTAAGTGTCCCTTGTATTACCACTAGGGATAACAGGTGGTTGGTGTGGCTCAGCGGATAAGACCACTCCCACCTGGGAGATGGGGGTTCGATTACCGGTCTGGGTTACTACGCTGTGCTAAACCAATAAGAGTCCATGGGCAAGACTCCTTACACTTCACTGGCTAGGGTTGCCGCCTTTCACAAATGAAAATAAAGGATGTGTGGAGGTGTGGTGAGAGAGATTGTGATCATTCATGTGTCTAAGTGTATTAGACATTTATCGAAATACGGAACAAATCGCATCCTGTATTGGTTTAATAGGGGACGCAACTTTTAATTGCCATATACAGGACGATCCGTATTTTACAGGACGGGTGGCAACCCTAACACTGGCCTACCTGTAATCTCAACACCCTTGTAAGTCGCTCTGGATAAGAGCGTCAGCTAAATGCCGTAAATGTAACTGTTGAAGGCAATGGATCCCCAGAACACACCAGTTGAAGTAGCTCCACAACAAAGGCAGGATTAGTGTGCTTCAAATCAGATCCCAAACAGAGCTTACAGTAATCGCTAAAGATTCCAGACGGACGGTTCCAGTCTGTGGAGGCTGCCGGTGAGGGGTAAGCATGGACACCAAACCTCCTTCTACTGAAAGCTTAAAAATGATCCGGCTGTATAATAAAAGTGCCACCTGTGTCTGGATAGGGACAAGGAAACTGTGGGTGCTATTCTATATGTGGTCTGCCTGGGTCGTCCAGAACAGGTTCATCGTGTGTGTCTGGCCTCATATATTCAGAGCACACCTGTAATAATTATTCACCTGCCTGAGACATAACTGCATGCACTGCATAACTTTATTCCTTTTGTCCATGAGTGTATGAGGGATGCTTCGGTTTTACTGTATAGTAGTTGTGGTTCACTGTGGAGTGCTGCTCAGAGCACAGGGATAAGGAACAATATGAACGTTTAGTATTATAAGTGCATATACTACAGATGCACTCTTTCTGCATGTGGACCCTCCTCCTAATGATTGAGCTCAGCTGTAAAAATCAAACCTGTGCAATCCCCATAGAGAAACGTCTGCCCCAGTCAAATCAAGTGCTGCTATTGTGAACAACAGCTCAGCCACCAAATGGTAGTCCACACAAACTCACAGAGCTGGCCCACCTCCATATTAATGCCCATGGCTTTGCAATGGGATACCCAACAAGCTCATATGGGTGGTGTGCTCATATGTCCACATACTTACATGCTAATGGCTAAGCGCCAGTCATTTCAGGCTACAAACAAATTCTAACCATATGTGTTAGTGAATCTACATTTGGAATGACAATGATAGTTATGTTTTTTTTTCTGAGCCTCATTTCCATATTTCTTATCTGTTAACTGCAGGACATTCTGCAGGACATCCATTGGTTAATGTTGTCTATGCAGTCAATTATGGAGCCCAAGCATCAGGTGCCAAGGATAGATATGACTGAGTATCATCTGCATGTTAATGAAAACTAATGTTTTATTTTTAAATATTTATTAATTATATCAGCCATGAGAAGAATATACAAATGGAACCATTTACAATATGGGTGTTTCTAACAAACTCATGCAAATCTAGTAAATAAACCCTATTTGTAATAAATGTAAATGTATTCATACATTATGGACATGAGCTGTGTCCCGGAATTGGGGAACCAGGGAGGGAGAATGATTTGACACCTACTGATCCAACATTTCTTCTGAAATCAATGGCATTCTTAGAGACTTTGCTCTCCTTTTAGCAGCCAGTGGGTAGGCTTTGCACTAGATTATGGAACATTGCTGTGTGGTTTTGATTGCATTCAGCCACAAGAGTATTGGTGAGGTGAGGTAGTGATGTTAAATGATGGATCATCCAACTCCTCTTGAAGGTATTGGCTGGAGCTCCATCATTCCTGACAACACAGTCGCACAATGCTGGGGTCTTAGTACCCCTGATGCCTGGCAGGCAGTAGGTGTGGTGACCTCGGGCATGTGTGGCTACTCTAAAGCATCCAACGCACATTCTCTCGGTAATGCTTTTCTATGGAGAGTGCACAAACTGTGTGGACAGCTGAACACGCATGTTAGCAATAGGTGCATCTTAAAATAACTACATTTAGAAGAATGTCTGCAAACTTTGGGACATGTGGCGCGGACTAGGATCAGCTCCCAGATAATGCTGAGTATGTGTGAGTGATGCAGAGTGTTTAAAATAGAAGGGCAGAGGGGCAAGCATTAATGCAGAGAGAGTAAAACACAGAAAAGCAAGTGTTGGTGGAAAGAGAGGGACACCTGCACAAGGCAGAACGGAGATGGGAAAAAGTGATGATGCCGGCAGTGCTGTATTCAGCCACAGCAGGAGGAAAGAGCAGAGGTGTCTGGACAGAGAGCTTTCTAATGTTCAACTCCACTGAAAGCTCTCTCTCTCTCTCTCATCCCTCTTGCCCAGTCATTTACATCTCATCTCTTCTTTCTCTCACACGCTGGTTCAGACACTCATACGGGGACAGTTCCGTAATTATCATAACTCGTCTCTTCATTTCTCTTTCTCTTAGTGTACTTGAGGACATGTTCCTCATCCAGTCTCCTGCCTGGTGGTTATTTCTACCATGTTAAAAACATATCTCGATTTGTGTTTCTGATGTGTTCTGTCATTTTGTGTTTATTAATTGTGCAAAACTTATTTGGGTGCAACAATCATTTGATCAAGAGTAACAGTATGCACACATGAAGTCCTCTGTTTATCTCCCTCAAACCATCGATCCTGTGACATTAGTTACTGGGATGCAGTCTGAGATTGAGTTTTACTACAGTGTCCTTGCTTAACACCAGTTATTCAAAAGTTTTTCCAACTAACACTTGCACAGGCTCGAAAAGAAGGCAGGAAAGTTCAGGTGTTGCACAGATAGACTTGATGACGAGTAGATATTTTTAGAAGACACTTTTGCCTTGCCTGGGTTCTCTTTGAAAACTATTACAACATGCCTGCAATTGTCAGATTCATCCGCTCAGTGAGGCACACCCCCATTACAAAGTGCTCTTCCCCACATTTCCAACAGTTCTACTTTTCCATCAGAGAGGTCTCCATATCCTCAAAACAAACATAGCGTAGCTTTAACTAATTTTGCTTCCACCACCAATCTCGAAGCCAGTAAGTCATAGCTAGTAAGAACTACCTAATGAGTTTGAGACTCAAGGTATTGAACTTAAGTTAGATGCATGAAGGTCCGTTTGCACTTGGACAGCAGTTGACCATACCATAGACATATAACCCAATTCAGTGTGTACGCAGACTGTGCTGAGCAGAACTGAAGTTTTCAGTGTTCCAGCTGCTTATACTGTGGATCCACAGAGCTTGTTAATAGTAGGCATGGCCATGCATGAAGCCCAGGAGTGTTGGACTTGTCTCCCCGGAGGCACTGGTTTGAATCCCACTTCTGACACCAGTGCAGCATCAATAGGACACTCTGGCGGCCATGACCCCTCAGCATACACAAAGCCCTCTAACAACCCACATCCACTGACACAGAGTAACACAGTGAACACATACACACTCTAAACTAATGAATGGTGATATTAACAGGAAGACCCTTTTCCAAGGACTGATGATTCCAAAAATATGATCCTCCTGTACAGCATATCCATGCATCACCAGGTCATACCACCCAGCACCAGCCAGTAGTGTTCAACCACAGCACACAGGTTTTTTACCTGAATTAAAATGTAATATTTCTAAATTAGCTATAGTTTTGTCTGTGCTAGTTACACTAATGATTCAGCATACATAACCATGGAATGGTCAGCTAGTCTAAAATGATGCTGACAATTCAAAGTCTCAAAAAAGGATAATGTTCTCCCTCCTTTTTTTTATTCTGCTCAGATGCTGTCCTCATGACGCAGAACCACAGCCTCTGTTTCTCATTCTTTCCACCATGCTTTCTAATCTATTGTCTTCTGCGATATATGAAGCACATAGATGTTCTCACAGCACATTACTACACACACACACACACACACACACACACACACATATATATATATATATATATATATATATATATATATATATATATATATATATATATAAGGAGGACAAACAGAGTTGTCGGTTACGCAGACCAGCCATGAGACACATAAACAGCTCTTATCTGATCCACGCCGGCCTCTAGCGACTTCAACCCCCGGACCTGTATTTAATCTATAGATCTCTGTGAAATGATGTAATCTCCACAGGCCGGTCCGTTTCCTTTTTGCTCTGTGTTCCTTGTGCTGTAAACCAGGTCTTGTTTGGATTATGGAGCACTGAAGCGGCTCCTCTTTTTGTATTTCTGTCCTCAGGCATTACCTCAAAATGATATAGATTAAAGACACAAAGCAAGTGGAGACGTCTGCCTTTGTAACTCCAAATCTCGGACATCTCTAAAGATACCGTTTGCTGTATTTGTTTGGAGGACGGTACGAGTCGTAGCATCGGAGCATTTGAATAGAGAACAAACCTGAAGTGTTTGCTTTGAAGGGAAGCCTGCAATAACAAACGCAATCGCAAGGGAATGTGATTGTACGTTTTCCCTTATGTCTTTGTCTTATCTTCCCAAACTCCCGGTTTAAATCTAGTACCCTGAATTAGCATAGGGTATTCTCACTACTCAAAGCTACGCCACTGAGAACTTTCACAGGCCTTTGCTCATCATTGCTCAGCCTTGAGTTTTCTACCGTAAGCAGTATAGACCACTGATGTCTTTTAGGGATGCACAGTTCCAGGTTTTCGGGGCTCCTGTTGCTGGAGTCAATGGGACCGACTCCTTGACTCCACCTAATTTGAACCAAGACAGCACCACAGAGGAGGTTGAACCGTTTTCAAAGCATCGCTTGGCCGCTTATGAGTAGCGATATGTGGAAAACTCAGAGGGAAACACGGACTACTGAGAAAATCATTACTGTAGTACTAATTGAAAGAGTCAGCTCCAAATTGACTTGCTTTGGCATGACCCATGTTTGGAATTCTGTATTCTGGATTTCTCTTCTTGACACTTCCTACTTGTTGCATGACAGAGTCAACTCCTGAAAAGACTGTTGTGGACAAAACTCCTAGAGGATCAGAAGTTATACTGTAGAAATACACACACTGCAATAAATGATATCTTGACAAGTTAATGTTAATCTAATTGATATATTTTTAATTGTATATCTGTAGTGTATGTATATACATATATAATATTCTATGCCCTGTATATACCCTGCATCTCTCATCTACCTCAGTCTTACCATAGTGCTATATGGTAATGTGTACATCTGCATATATCAGTTTTTATTAATAACTGTTATTCATAACTGTAAATTAGTGTAACAGAGATTTTAGTGCTTAGTATTGTAAATATTTATTGTCTATTTATATGTTTGTATTGAAGTACTGTAAGGGACTATGTTTTTCACTCACCTTTGACACCTGTGAAAATGTGATGTGAAAAGTGATTTGATTTAATTAAAATTTTAGCTCACTTTAAGATTATTTGACTTATTTCCAGACATGTTTGTGTTCCTTGTATTAAGTGATTTCTGTAAGCCAAATTCTCAATACATATTCTACAATATTTCACAATAAAATTTCTCAAAATATTAGCAAAAAATGTAACCTGTTTCAAGCCGATAGCTTTAAATAAGCATCCTAAAATTACATAAAATTACATTTCGCCACCTCCCCACCCTCAAATGTCTGTACATTAACTTTGTGGTTTTTTTTCTTTCCTTTTCATATATATAACAAACTGATTCCCTGTGAAGCTGCTTTGAGACAACGTTGGTTGTAAAAAGTGCTACGCAAATAAATATTGATTGATTGATTGATAAAAATGTGAGATGCATAATCTGAAAATGAGGTTATCTCAAAAAAGAATTTTAGATATATTAACTAGTTATAAGATCATTTTACTTGCCATGATGTTAATTGTGCCATGATTAACATCTCTTGGATCTTTTTCCATAACCCATTTCCCATCTAACACTGACGTACAGTATAATTTCCCTGGCTTAGACCAAATTTCCTAATATTGGCATGAGTCCGGACTATACGCACCCTGACTAAAATCTATAAGCAACCGTTTAGGGACCCCAAGTCAGGAGGCCCCCCCATGAATGCTACATGTAGTTTAATACTGAAGTACCGTATGGTTGTTATTCCTAATTAATAATATGAACGTTGGGGTGGATGGTGCTCCCAAATAGAATCTGTAAGATCCCCAAATCTTCAAAACTGACTGTGATCTGTCCTTTTCCTGTTTTTGCTGCTGGATCTGATGGCAAATGACTTTGCTAGGACTGTTTTGCCTGTAGCTCTGCCTGTTGAAGGAAAGAGAAACAGTACAGCAAATGATGATTAAAAATACATGAGTGTCTACAGCACTGTAGCAGAAAAGCATTATGCTCATTGCAAAACCAATAATTTCCTGAAACCAGAATGTACAATGATTACTTTCAGGACACCGGCTATTATTCATTTATATCTCCTTTGATGACCTGGCATTCATTATACACATGGTCATGGGGATGCAGCCACCGGTTTACAGTATAGCTGGATTTATTGGGAGATTAGATTCTTTTATGCTGTTGTCATCACCGACTCGTCTCCGGGCTGGATGTGAATAGAGGAACTGCAGACAGACACGCTGTCTGTCTTTGACATTAGGCAGCCAGTATGAAAGGCTGATTGTTAGGGAAGTGGATGATTAATGTTAGGAGACATAACTAAGGCAGGGGATGAGCAGACAGTGGCTGGAGCACGAGGCTCTGCTAGCGTTCTCAAACGTACACACAGTGGTTCGTTTCATATCATCATTGCCTTTACAGTGATGCTGAATTCCTCCCATTCCAGGTTTTTCCCGAGGGAGGCATAAATCTGAATGCTCCGCTGATATGCCTGACAACCGCTGCCTTGGTGTGATCTGCGCAGCATCGCCACAGACCAACAAAAATCCCCCCGTGCTCTGGAGGGAATACAGTGTTGATTTGAAATCATATGAAATGCCCACTGAGCGACCGATAGCTCGAGCTGTGAACTTTGCTCTGATCTCCTCTGTGAGTGATTGATGCCGCAGTGGGCCACGATGAGGCCCAGGAAGAAATGTTGACACAAATTTAAAACATCCCCAACGCAGCACAGCAGCGCGTATGACTCATGTGTTTTGGCTGGTCAAAGCAGGCTTAAGCACTCAGAGATCCACAAAGCAATCTGGATCATGTGCAGTAACACTGTGGAACTGTTTATAGACTCGAGTTTAACATGATGACCTTAAAACAACAAAGCAAAACCCAGTTGTTTCTTAGGTTGGCTGCCAATTGTAAAACATTGCTGCATGAAGTTTTAAATGGAACTCTTTGTTGTTAAAACCTTTTGTTAAATTTGGTGCTAAAACTTGTGTATTAAAATTGCAGTTAAAACCTTTAGTTGAAAATTTTATTCAGACTTTTTGTGAAAATTTGGTTAAAGTTGCTAATAAAAGTTATTTTATAAAACTTTGTTAAACTTGCTGGTAAAATTTTTTGTTAAAAATTGGTGTTGAAACTTTTAGTTAAAATTGCTATTAAAATTTGTAGGTAAAATTTCTATTAAAACTTTTGGTTAAATTTGCTGTAAAACTTTTAGTTAAAATTGCTGTTAACGTTTAGTTAAAATCGCTGTTAAAATGTTTAGTGAAATTTGCTGTAAAACTTTTAGTTAAAATTGCTGTTAAACTTTTTGTTAAAATCAGTGTTAAAACATTTAGTTAAAATTGCTGTTAAACTTTTTGTTAAAATCAGTGTTAAAACATTTAGTTAAAATTGCTATTAAATCTTTTATTTAAAATTGCTGTTAAACTTTTTGTTAAAATCAGTTTTAAAACATTTAGTTAAAATTGCTATTAAAACTTTTATTTAAAATTGCTTTTAAAGCTTTTTGTTAAAATTGCTGTGAAACTTTTAGTTAAAATTGCTATTAAAACTTTTAGTTAAAATTGCTGTAAAACTGCTGTAAAAATGTGAAGTTTATTTTGCTGTAAATCTTTTAGTTAAAATTGTATAAACATTTAGTTAAACTAACTATTAAAACTTTTAGTTAATTTTGTTGTCAAACATTTAGTTAAAATTGCTGTTAATTTTTAATTTAAATTGCTGTGTAAATGTTTTGTTAATTTTGCTTTAAAACTTTTAGTTAAAATTGCGTTTATTTAGTTAAAACTGCTATTAAAACTTGTTGAATATATGCCAGTATATTCCCCCAGCAGTGGGCTGTAAAGAAGTGGAATGGTGTTCTCTAAAGTGATGGGGCCCCATCCAGTACCTTTGTAGTAAGCTGAAGTGTCATTCGTTGTCCATCGACCATACCTGACCTCAATAATGCTCTTGTGGCTTAATGTAATCAAATTTCCACAGCAATGTTCCAACATCTGGTGTTAAGCCTTCCCAGGAGGCATATTCATTCATGCAGTGCTGTACATGCGCTGGGAGATGACTAAGAGTAATTGTTGTTGTGAAGGTTATGTACAGGAATGGGCTAGTTTTCGGGAAACAGTAAAAGAGTGTTCGTCCCTTACAACTCCTCTACCATGTGTCATCATACCTCAAAAAGCTATTGTGACTGGCAACCCAATGTGAAAGCTAGACCTCCAACAGGAAATAGCAAAGCTCTGCCTGTTTAGACAATACGTGTATACACTCTTCCAGGCCTGGCCAGCTTTACTTGTTTGAAACTGTATGATTATAATGATAATGACATATGATTATAATGATGGATACACGGTGGGCTTTGATCAAAAATAGGTGGGCAAGGTCAAACACATTAATTAGCTAGAACCAGACAATGCATTTAACGTTGAGATCATGAGGAGAGATTGCAATATTAAACCCTAATCACAACACATGCACATGCACAGGCACACACACATACACACACACACATACACAAACATTAACAGTAGAAGTTCAAAGCCCTTGCTAATGTGATATAGCAGAGACTGACGACACAGAATCAACCCTAATAGTCATTTGCAGTGCTGATGGTGCACAGGCCCATTATCAAAGCAATTCTGCTAATAATGCACACCAAACCCGGAAGAGTGTGTGTGGGTGTGTGTGTGTCTGTGTGCATGTGCATGTGGGTGTGTGTGTGCATTTCTAGCCTGGTCTTCAAAGACGGTCATCCCTGAAGAATCACATTCATTAAAGAAGAGGGAAAAACTAAGAGCTGAAGCCGTGATGTCGTCTCTGGTCATGGCTGGATCACTCTGCAGGTTCCCACACTGCAGGTTCTGTGTACAGCATTGAACAGCGTATCACTGGGCACAGTATGTCACAGTTCTGAAAGCTTTCCTCAGCTTTCCTTTTACCCACCTCAGTGTGTTCATGTGAATCTTGGTGGGTAGGATGGCCCTCCGTCGCCCTGCATCACCTGGCATGATGCCACCCAATCCAGTCATTTGAAATAGCAGAACTGACCTTAATATTCTCCACTGATTGTTCTGTTTTTCATCTTAGGTGAGACTTAATTTGAAGCAACTTGTTTGAGAATTAAATGGTCTTATGTTTTGGGCAGTAAAGGCCAAACTAGACACTTCTATATGGTGTATTCACTAAGAATTGCATTTTATGCATCAGAATTTATCATTATGCAATCTATAATCTATAGTCATGCAAAAATCGCTGCATGTCTTATTATTAATTATAACATTGTAAGCCTTTGTTGTGCAAATTTTTGAGCATAGGCTATTATCCATATTCACTTCTTACAAATATAAAATTGTAATAAATGTAATAAATTGTGATAAATATGGGTCCTGTATGCTTTTTATGAGTTTGAAGTAGAATCATGTGATTACTGGATTTTGCTGCATTAGGGTTAATAAATCACTAATACTTGTATTTAAAATGGCCAAAAAAATAGGCACATGTGACTGTATGTATTTAATAATAGCTGTGATTGGATGTGTCATGGACTGGACAAGTTTCTGGATGTAGGCCACATCGGTGTTTAGACTCGGACACTCTTGCATTAATGAAATGCTCAGTTGGGCCTGATTTGGTGGAGGCCTTCCCTGGCACAGTTCTGAGGAGAGTTTCCTGTAGACTGGCATTTCAGCCACCGCTGGTAGACCTGTATGACCGTACGCTTCCATACACCAATTCAGCTACTTCCTTCACACTATGGTCTTTGGCCACGCCCACACACAGTCCTTCCTTCTAGCTAATCATTAACATCTGCTCTGGAGCCATTTTCCACACATGGAACGAGACATTCCCTGCACTGTAGCACCTCTTCTCAAGCTATGGATCCTGTCACTCACACCCTACAGGTATTTACAGCCCCATTGTCCGCGCCATCTGCAGGACCTTGAAGTTACTACCACATTAAACACCCAGGTGATGATTACGTTTGACTGTTGAGTTTATATTTATATAGGGAGAGTGAAACCAGTGGGGGACAGTTTTGCTCTTTTCTGCTATTTGTGTCAAGCTGCATATATATATATATATATATATATATATATATAAGCATCTACAGGAAGAAGAGTCAGAGCCATGAATGAACCATCAAATGAACCATTGACTATTCTTCTCATTTCAAATTCCATCCCCAGAACTCTGGAATCGGTTTCCATCCTTACATTTAATGGCAGGAGAATAAAAAAAATTGGGAATGGAATATGTTGGGTTCCAAATGTGGAATGTACAGCTCCTTACTCCTTTGGGTGGAAGTGAAGCTGCATGGTGTGGCCATGACTAAAGCTTTACTCGTCCACTAGATTCCACACGATGCAACCCACAGTTCCAGTTGGGGGGGTTTAAAGAGCATCGAGAGATGTTTCTGTTTGATCATTAGTCATGGCAGATAATGTAAAAGTGCTTTTTGCGAGAAGGGTGTGGGCTGCTGCTTGTGTTGGGGAGAATATGTATGTATGTGTGTGTGTGTGTGTGTGTGTGTGTGTGTGTGTGTGTGTGTGTGTGTGTTTGGTTTGGAACTCCTTGACCCTCTGCAGCTTTTGATTGTAAATTATTTCATATGCATCCTCCATGTGCGACATGGCTTGAAGCCTCATGTGCAATGTCTATTCCGCACGGCCTCCTGTCCCGTTATGTGAGTAATTTGCAGTAAGTCCACACCCTCGTTTTAGTGTGTGAGGGAAGCTGGTTTTGAGTAATGGCACTGTGGTTAAATGGGCTGTGAAACATACGCTCCTAGGGCACACACACACTGCCCAGCTCAAGGGGTGTGACTCATTCAGCTGCCAACGGACTCCTCTAACCTCCTCCTATCCCCACTTCACTCTGCTTCCCTCCACCTCTCTGGATATACGGTATACGGTGCAAATGTCAGACACCACCCATCTGTTATTTAATCTCAAGTCAGAAATGGCTATGGAGTAGGAGATTTCTGAGGAGATAAGATATTGAAAAATCCACTCGCATGAGGAAGGAGAAAGTCAACAGAGAAAAAAACGAAGGTTTAACCAATGTACTGAACACGTCAAAGAACATGGGAACCCATGGTAGACCATCAAACTACCATCAGATAAACAGCACCTAAAGCTTTCTTCTTCAAGAGAGAGAGGAGATCGTCAAACTCACCTCTTGCGTCAGATCTGAACATCTACAGTTGTTGCTGTCCATCCATCCACTGTGAGAAGACACCTAAATTCAGTGAGGGTCTGAAAGGATATACATTTGATGACTGAGCTCCTCACTGAGAAAAGGAAATGGACCCATCAGACAAAGAGGCTGCTGGGGTTCTTGAAACTATAGATTAATCACCCTAGCATCCAGACCTCAACATCACTGAATCTGTTAGGGATGCAGAAAATACAACAAAACATCAATGCACACGCTTTTATATGTACCGCTGCTGTCCTAAGAAAAACAAGGATCTGCTGTCCAAAGAAAAACAAGTATCTCCAAAATGGCAATTTTACAGGAGAGGCCAAAAACCTCATTCAATTTTAATGTAAGTCTATGGAACCAGACGTCATTTCGAGCACTTCTGGGCCATTTCAGTTGGTCGTTCATCGTGCAAATCTCACAAAGTGTAAACGGCAGTAGCGGTTTTCAAACGATGCATGAAAGTCAAAATGGACAAAAATGGAGAGACATGTTTTTATTGGAAAGTGACGATATATATACAGGGGTTGGACAATGAAACTGAAACACCTGTCATTTTAGTGTGGGAGGTCTCATGGCTAAATTGGACCAGCCTGGTGGCCAATCTTCATTAACTGCACATTGCACCAGTAAGAGCAGAGTGTGAAGGTTCAGTTAGCAGGTGAGAGCACAGTTCTGATTAAAATATTGCAATGCACACAACATTATGGGTGACATACCAGAGTTCAAAAGAGGACAAACTGTTGGTGCACGTCTTGCTGGCGCATCTGTGACCAAGACAGCAAGTCTTTGTGATGTATCAAGAGCCACGGTATCCAGGGTAATGTCAGCATACCACCAAGAAGGACGAACCTCCACCAGCATCACGTAGTGACCTGGCCACTATCCTGCAAGAAGAATGGCTTAAACTCCTTCTGACCACTGTGCAGGACTTGTATATGTCATTCCCAAGACCAACTGACGCTGTACTGGCCGCAAAAGGAGGCCCTACACCATACTAATAAATGACTGTGGTCTAAAACCAGGTGTTTCAGTTTTATTGTCCAACCCCTGTACATATATATGTGTGTGTGTGAGCAACACATATATGTATGAATACTTCCTTAATTATTATTAATTCCTTCATCGCTCCACTCCTAAAATTATATGGAATATCAGAATATGTATTGTTTCAGACATCTTATCAGTTGGAGCTGTTAGGTGTAAGCCTGTCTTTAAGAACACGGCCACTTAGTTGGTCCCCTCTAAACTTTTGACTGGTGCAGTGTAAAAGGGTGAATAATAAATAAATAAATAAACATATAAATAAAACTTAACATATGAATTTACTTGAATGTATTCTTATGTTTCTATGGTAACTATTCAGTAAATCAAAGATTAATCTTTGGGAGTTCGGTAACGACAGCAACAAATAAAACCAACAAACCGAATCAAATTGTGACATTAAAATCAAATTTCAAATTAAGCCCAAATGTTCCGAATCAATATACCACTAACGAGTGGAATTGGGCAACACTGGCAGAACATGAGGTCTTCAAGGCCAAGATGGATGGAGAACCACCGCATCAATCAGTCAAGAAATTCAGATATATTTACATCTAAAGGATGAAAGCTCATCCAGCAGACTGTATAACTGAGACAGAGTCATGCTCTTGCCAAAAACGCTCTCCTGTTGTTAATGGTGGATGGCCAAGTGTTCTATATGTGTTGTGGTCCACATCTGCCCAAATAAACATCAAACCTCCCGGACACAGTGAATTTTTATTTATCTGATCTGTCACATTATCCATCACTTGTGAAGAAAGCCAGACTAATCCATTCTTTATGTGTCAACAAACCCTACCACACATCCAAAGAGCCACACCATTCATCACCCGTTCAATCTAACTCTATTTTTGGACCCATCCTTCACACATTCTGAATTGAAATAAATCTTCTCCTGTTATACGTCCCAAAGCCCATTGCTTTCCTGTGATAGGTTGCGTCTGGTAAACTGAGATTTGTTTTGAAAAGGAAATGTGCAAATGTGTGTTTGTGTATATATGTGTATATACTTATTTTTTATACTCTACTTTTACATAGTTAGCAGGAAAATTATGAAAAAACATTAATCATATAATGACCGCAAATTTGTGGGGGTGCCTTACTGTAGTGGTTTGCAATAATACCACTGGACTAGCTGGGTTACTGAGCTGGCACATAGCAAAGCTTGTTTTATCCCAGATGTAAACTGATATGACAGATGTTAGGCCAGGGGCATGGCTATAGGTAGGTATGGCTGGGCCTAAGCCCATCCACTTGTTGACCAGGCAGTCATATAGCTGCTTTGATTTATATGTATTTTTGTTTATATGTATTTATTGCTGCCCCCTTACTCTGGAACTCCCTACTTTCAACTATACGCACTTTACCCTCTCTTTCCGTCTTCAAAACTCACTTAAAAACTTATCTTTTCTCTAAACATTGTCATTGCTCATGATTAATATTTTGTTTGTTTGTTTATTTTGTGTTTGTACAAATTGTTTATTTTGTAAAGCATCCTTGGGTTTGTGAAAGGCGCTATAGAAGTGTAACCCATTATTATTATTATTTATGTATGTCTTGTGTTTATTTACTTTTGGTAATGTGCTATTTTTAAAATGACGTAATTTGTTGTTTGAGATCTGTATCTCTGTGTGTGATTTTTTAAAAATCATTTCATACTGCGTTTTATTTCATAATGTTATCAAATAAAGGAGGTACAGATTTTTTATTCAACCAAAATAAATTCTTTATAAATTAATGTGTGACTTGTGCTGTGACTTGCTATTTTGGATTTCAGTTCCAATGTTACCTGAAATCCACTAAAGTGCTCCATATTAAGTGGTTTGCAGAAAGGAAGCTGTTACTACATTGCTAGTACTAGCCAATTGGGATGGCCGAGTTTCAAATCGATCTGATACCAAGTAATACCAGGGCTAATATCCCGCTACCAGTACAGATGCTAATACTTTGAAGTATATCATTTTAAAAAGGCGAATGGTACATGTGAAGAAACTTATAAGAGAAATTCTGACATTTAATGACTGTTCATTCTTACAAAATTTTTATTTAATATTTATTTAAAAAATAATTATGTTTATTTATGTTTAATTACAAAATTCATTACTAGTATCATACGTAATACTAGTAGTGGTTGGCTCTTTTCATCATGAACTAATATGGTCTTAGTCTCCAAAAAGATGTCCACGTCTGAACGGCACAATGGCATTCAGGGTTAAGCTTCTGTATCCTTTAGTACCACATTCGACATTCACTGTTGACCTGAGACGGTTAAGTGAAGTTACTAACTGTGTTGATAATGTAGTTAACGCAGTAACTAAACAAAGATGGTCTCAGACAGACAATACACACAGCCTCAGCTTTTTAGGCTGTGGAGTCACACTGCTTATTATTCAGTCATTCTAGCTCATATTACCAATTAGCGTTGCCACCCGTCCCGTAAAATACGGAATCGTTCTTTATTTGGCAATTAAATGTTGTGTCCCGTATTAAGCCAATACGGGACACGATTTGTTCTGATTTTCCGTAAATGTCCGTAATAATTGTTTTTGTATTTCCGTAAATGTTCGTAAATTTGTTCTGCATTTTCGTAAATGTTCGTAAATTTGTTCCGTATTTCCGTAAATGTTCGTAAATTTGTTCTGTATTTTCGTAAATGTCCGATATACACGTCTGTCACACACACATGAATGATTACAATCTCCCCCAAACAATCGCCCTCCACCCCTCAAATACAGGACGCAATTTCGAACACATGTCACTCACACATGACCACGCCCCCGTCCTTTATTTTCATTTCTGAAAGGTGGCAACCCTACCACCAATGCTAATGAAAATGAATTGACTCCCAGAGGAAAACAGGTGCGTATGGAAACCACACAGGATAAAAACTAATCCAAAGTTTCAAAACAGAACAGGGACATCTCCATACAACAGTATGTCCACACGTGTTGCTAAAAAGTGGCTAGCAATAGTTACTAAGCAGTGATAGGATGGCTATTGTGGATGAGGCCGGTCCTGAGATGGCTCTGACAGTCTTAGTCCTGGATGTTGGCATGCTAGAACGTGGCATTTATTAGATGTACAAATTTAGTTATCTTAAATATATAGCAGCATGGAATAATGTATGTATTAATATGACCGAGGTAGATAATGTTGGGTGAGTGCATGAAAGGGCAAGGTGTCCAGTATAAAACCCTAATATCTAACAGCATAGTTAGAATTCGGAGTTCAGCACTCTGATGACCGGAGGGAAAAGACTTTTGGAGAACCTGGTGGTCCTGCACTGGATGCTGTGGAACCTTTGTCCAGAGGCCAGCAGGGCAAACAGTCCCCAGTGAAGATGTGAGGGGTCATAGTGCATATTGTCACTGTCCAAAAAAAATCTCCAATTTGTTCATTTTTTTACTTTTTGCCTCATTTGATCACATGAGCTGCTGTTTACACTGTGTGGAAATTTCATGAAGAATGGACCAACAGAAATGGCCCAAAACTGTTTGGAGATACGCCTGGTTCCATTGACTTCCATTCAAATTAAATGAGGTTTCTGGCCTCTCCTGTAACGTTGCCATTTAGGAGTTACCTGTTTTTCTTTGGACAGTGACGATATATGCACTAGTGCTGTAGTCAGTAAGTACTGGATGAACCCTGTGTTTACTGTAAACACTAGCCTCGCGTGGCTATACAAGCTGAAGAGGACTCTACTTTCATGCTTCTGTTGTGCACTGACAAACAGACACAGGTACTCCACCAGGCTATGAACCGTTCTGGGTTTAGATTTGACACCATGCTTGCTGTGCTGGTCAAAGCTCTTTGGTTATATGGGTAGACATATCAGCCTGATATCTGTTGAAAGGTATGACATGATCATGAACATTGTTCTCAAAGTTTGTGCTGCTTTCAAGCCTTCGGTCTGTAGTATGTCCGTCTGTTTGTGCCAGTGAGGCGCAAAAACCCTCTTGAGCATCGGGAGGCCGCTCACAGCCCCGTGTCCGCTCTTTCTCCTCAGGAGTGATTTGATTAATGAGCTTTCAGGCTCTAATGAAAGCATGTGAAGAGGGGGCCGGCTTTTAGTGACGCAAACTTGGCAGACCAGGACGCAAAAACTCCCTCCAAGCGAACACACCGGTCTGCTCTCTCTCTCCCCATCTCTCGCTTTCTCTCTCTCCCCCCATTTCTCCACGTTTGACCTGCAGCTACTCATTGCCTCTTTTTGAAGTGCCTCTTGTCATGATTGGCATTATCCTCAGAATCGGTCATGCTCCTCATCGGGTCTTGGTTCAAGCAAATACCACTCGTATGTTGCTACATGCCGAAATGCAAACAGCACTGAGGCCCGAATGGAAAAATATAGTGAATAATGTGAAGACGAGGCTAGCTGAAGACCTCCAACTGCACTCTCCAGCTGGAAGATCCAGGGTCCAATAGAAACAGGGAATACAGTCGCCAATAGCTACTATGTATAGTTAATAGTACATATAACTATATATAGTATATATAATTTAGAGAGAACCATTATGGCAATGTGTTCCTACGTGCGTTGTGCAAAATGAAGATGCCTTAAAGGGTTCTTTAGAGTGATAACGTAAAGGAACCAAGATATATATACTGTATATATATATATATATATATATATATATATCTATATATATATATATATATATATATATATATATATATATATATATATATATATATATATATACAGGGGTTGGACAATGAAACTGAAACACCTGATTTTAGACCACAATCATTTATTAGTATGGTGTAGGGCCTCCTTTTGCGGCCAATACAGCGTCAGTTTGTCTTGGGAATGACATATACTGTGTCCTGCACAGTGGTCAGAGGGAGTTTAAGCCATTCTTCTTGCAGGATAGTGGCCAGGTCACTACGTGATGCTGGTGGAGGTTCGTCCTTCTTGGTGGTATGGTGACATTACCCTGGATACCGTGGCTCTTGATACATCACAAAGACTTGCTGTCCTGGTCACAGATGCGCCAGCAAGACGTGCACCAACAATCTGTCCTCTTTTGAACTCTGGTATGTCACCCATAATGCTGTGTGCATTGCAGTATTTTGAGCAGAACTGTGCTCTTACCTGCTAACTGAACCTTCACACTCTGCTCTTACTGGTGCAATGTGCAATTAATGAAGATTGGCCACCAGGCTGGTCCAATTTAGCCATGAGACCTCCCACACTAAAATGACAGGTGTTTCAGTTTCATTGTCCAACCCCTGTATATATATATATATATATATATATATATATGTATATATATATATATATATGTATGTATGTGTATTGGAGTATATATAATTTTATTTGAATGGAGGTCTATGGAACCAGACGTCTTTCCAAGCAGGTTTGGGCTGTTTCTGTTGGTTCATTCTTCATGAAATTTCCACACAGTGTAACCAGCAGCTCATGTGATCGAATCAACTAAAATGGAGATACAGGTTTTCCTTTAGACAGCGACAATATACACAGGGAGCATCCTCTTCCACCATGTTGCACCACCATGTTTCTATAGTAGCAAAACCAAACTGGTCTTGGAGAGCATCTTTTCTAATTCATGTTTGTACACTTCAGTGGCAGCCTGAATTTGGTGGTGCTATGGCACCCTTTTGAAGATGGTGAAAGAGGAGGAATGTATAGCTCTGTACGTACAAGTCCAGATCGGATATTCCGATAGCTGAAATCTTGTAATTAAAAAAATACAGTTCCACTAGCATTAAAACTACAAGGCTTAAGTCAGATTCTGATTGGTCAGCATTTTGTTTAGACCAGTGCAGCAGTTGCATTCTGACACTGGTATTCAACTCCATATTTACCAGCAGCAATGACTATGATAATGCCCGGGGCACCAGAATATAACTGTGGGAATATTTACAGTAGAACAGGACAGTCTGAAGGAGAAACATGTCGGAGCAAAACGAAACTGGGACGGACTACAACAGAGAAGCTGACAACCATCGTAGTCCAGTGGAGAGCCACTTAGAAACATTAAAAGGCTGGTGGATGGCAGTAGATAGATCACAAGCTGAGGACTGTTTTACACAGGATGAAAGATGTCACTGGTCCAGTTTTGCCACTTTTTTCTCTGAACCGTTTTTATTATTCATATTTGATGGTGTGCAGCTTTCTCGGGTAATTAGGAACCATCTTCAGCTTCCTGCATCACTCTGACAATCTGACATTTCTTTCTTTTTCCTGTTTTATAGCTTCATTGCTTCCTAATAATAACTTCTTTTGTTCATGTATTTGTGCTTGTAGTTTTGTATTTGCATATACCATATTTACACCCACACACACACACACACACTCGTATATGCATACGCCCACTGGCGGTACACATCCTTGTATCTACACTCACTGTCCATTTTATCAGCTCCACTGACCATATAGGAGCACCCTGTGGTTCTACAAGTACAGACTGTAGTCCATCTGTTTCTCTGTATACTCTATTACCCTGTTCTTCAATGGTCAGGACCCCCACAGGACCACCACAGAGCAGGTAGTATGTGGGTGGTGGATCATTCTCAGCACTGCAGTGACACTGACCTGGTGGGGGTGTGTTAGTGTGTGTGGTGCTGGTGTGAGTGGATCAGACACAGCAGTGCTACTGTGTCCACTCACTGTCCACTCTATTAGACACTCCTACCAGCGCTGTTAAGGTCAGAAGCGATAGATGTCCTTTATCAGTGGTGCTGCCTACAGGACTCTGCCCACTATCCTCAGTCCAGCAGCACTGCTGTGTCTGATCCACTCACACCAGCACACTAACACACCACATCACTGCAGTGCCGAGAATGATCCGCCACCCACGTAATACCTTCTCTGTGGTGGTCCTGTGGGGGTCCTGACCATTGAAGAACAGGGTAATACAGTATACAGAGAAACAGATGGACTACAGTCTGTAACTGTAGAACTACAGGGTGCTCCTATATGGTCAGTCTTTTCGTCTACAGATGTTTAAGATTAGGACAAATAAGTCCTAGTAAGTTTCAACACCTCAACTCTTCTATATGTCTCCCTTTCACTCTGACATGCAGCCTCGGTTGTTGCATTCCTCTACCGCTCCCTCTCCCATTCTCCTTTTATTCTCCGAATGATGGCCTCCCATTATATTACAGCCTCGAGACATTCAGTGTTATAACTCATGCAACTCCGCTTGAATAACGTGACCTTTGAGAGTACGGCATTATACATATCTCTTTGAATGCAGTACTTGGTAAATAGCAGGACTCGGTCCAGTGAAAGCCAAAGCACTGCTCTCCTGAGAGAGGAACAGATTGCGAGGGACAAGAGAAAGGGGCTGAACTGGAAGTGTGGTTTTTGGGCCTTTGTAGATGTATTAGAGAGAGAGAGGTTTTGATGGGCACAGAATCAAAGATGAGGTGGGTGGTGTAATTGGTACAGATTGTGAGTGTTGGCACGGTGCAGCCATCGTTGGGCATAAGAGGGGCAGCATATGGGCCTCTTAGCTAGAGTTTTTGGCCTTACTTTATTCCGCAGACTCCCCCTGGCGCTCCCCTAAAGATATGCAAGCACGAAGGTTATGCCAAGAACCGCAGGCCTAGTACGTTTGCCAAGGGCTTTGCCGTGACCCAGACGAATGCTTGGGGTTAAAAGCAGCCGAAGATTAAGAGCTACATGTCTTCAAAGATACCCATCGGATGGTCATAAAACATTTCGGAACATCCATTGTTCAGAAGAGCGTAATGGTCAAAATGAGTTGTCGATGGGAGATGAGGCTTGATAAACGCTCTTTTGGGGTTGAGCATTTTCGGCAATGGCTACATCCTCGGTTGCTCTCATTTGGTGCACATTAGTTGCTACAGTGTACCACAGTTGGATGTGAGCACCGAAGCAAACAAGGCTTTCTTTTGAGAACCAGTAATCTCCAGGGTGAATTTCCCATGCATTAGCTGGCAGTGGCGTAGTGGCTTCTCTGACATCATGATCATGTGATGGATCTCTTTTTTTTTTCTGCATCAACTAACGGAACGGCACTTTTCCTGCCTGCAGAGCGTAGAACTCACTCGGCAGAACCGGAGGCTGAAGACATAGCTTGTTCTGGATCACGTAGAGCAGTTTTAGCAGGCAGCCCCCACCCAAGCGGAAAGGGATGGTTCCCACAGGCTAGGCTGTATATCATCTCTGTCGAAACAAAACCTTGTGTCTTCTGTATGGCAACTTTTACTGGAAGGGAAAAAAAAAACATTCCTTTAACTTTGATATTATAATGATATTGTCCCTCTCAAAAAGACACATGTATGTCCAAATGGCAGTAGTAATAAAAGGAGAGGACGAAAACATTCTTAACTGTAATGGATGTTAAAGTAAAGGATGTTGTATTTCTAGGGAGTCCTCTTTTGGTCCGTACATCCTAAAAGAATGGTTTGAATGATATAAATATTTATAATACTTATAATATATAATTTCCCCACTGTGGGACTAATAAAGGATTATCTTACCTTATCTCTTAAAAAGGGTCAAGAACTGAGATGTTTTGGTTTGACTGTTGTTGGAATGGGATGGCTGGTAGTCTGAAGGAATGCAATATGGAGACATGGGTACACTAGCCAATAAATTGCAACATCAAAGATACCCATCGGATGGTCATAAAATATTTCGGAACATCCATTGTTCAGAAGAATAATAGTCAAAATGAGTTGTCGATGGGAGATGAGGCCTGAGTATTTTCGGCAATGGCTACATCCTCGGTTGCTCTCATTTTGTGCACATTAGTTGCTACAGTGTACCACAGTTGGATGTTAATGGATGTTAAAGTAAAGGATGTTGTATTTCTAGTGATTCCTCTGGTCCGTACATCCTGAAAAAAATGGTTTAAATGATATAAAAAGGGTCAAAAACCGAGATGTTTTGGTTTGACTGTTGTTGGAATGGGATGGCTGGTAGTCTGAAGGAATGCAATAGGAGACACGGGGACACTAGCCAATAAATTGCAACGTCAAAGAGCAACAAGGAGTCTCAGATAACTGGTATGTCAACATTACGTCTTCAGGAGTAATGAATTTGAATTCCAGCAGGCTTTTAGGCTTCATGTTGTTAGGACCAGAGCTGAGATAATGTCACCATAACTTTTCCACTCACTCGTTTAAACAGCCCTGAAAATAATAACAGGTACTAATTGGTTGAATGTAAAGTCCTAGGGAACAAAAACTTTGACTTCAACTGTCACGTTACATTATGTTACATAAGATTTCTATTCCAATTGCTTATGTCTAAAACACAAACAAAAACAGTTATATATCACAAGCTGTTCCCGGACCAGGATAATGAAATGAAAAAAAAAAACCCACAGCTATTAACGGAGTGTGTAAAATATATTTTGCTAGGATATTTGAAAACTGATACATTTCTTAATAGCTTTTAAACTTCAACGAATCATCAAAATTTGAAACTAAAATGATTCTTTTAACACACCTGTATTTATACTGCTACTGTATGTATACTACTAGACAGACAGTTCTAGAAAGTTTTTTTTAAATCTTGAAAGTTCAAGAAAATTCCAGAAAGTTCTATCAACTTCTGGAGAGTTCTCGCAGTTCCAGAAACTACTTGAAGTCTACTCAGCACTGACCATATCACAAACATTCTGGCATAGATAACTATTCCAAACACCACGTCCTGACCACAAAAACAAGCCTATGTGAACCAAGAGCCACATTTAAGGCCTAAGGATAGAGGAAAAAAAAAACTCTTACAGGACGCTATTAAACCTACCTACAGTCAGTTATTAATAGTTTTGTGGTGTTTTTGAATAGTTCTTTCAAAAGTTTATTCATATATGGACACCTAAGCATATATCAGATGTCTCATTCCAAAACCACGCCCATTTATTTGGAATCGCCCCCTTTTGGAACTATAAACAGGGATATCTTAGATAAAATTTTTGCAATCGACATTCCAATCAATTCCACAAGTGTTCCATGAGGTTGAAGTCAAAGCTCTGTGTAGGTCACTGGAGATCCTCTGCACCAACTGGTCAAACCATGGAGCTCACTTTTGTGGACAGGGGGACAGTCATGCTGGAAGAGGTGAGGGTCTTCCCCAAACTGCTGCCACAAATGTGGAAGCATGTCAGTGACTGAACGTCTCTGATACGTCACCACTCACTGGAACATAGAGATCCATACGCTGAAAAACAGCCCCAGCCCATTATCCCTCCTCCACCAAACTGTTGGTACAAGGCTAATGGTAGGTCATCCACTAAAGACAGAGTCGTCCATCAGACTGCCAGATAGTGAAGCGTGATTTATCATTCCACAGAGTACAGTTCCTCTGCTCCAGAGTCCAGTGGCACCATGCCTTACCAATGTGGGACGTGATCCTAGGTTTGTGTGCAACTGCCAGAAACCCATCCTATGAAACTCTTGACACACAGATCTGGTGCTCTACTGCATTTAGCCTTGGCAGTTTGGAACCCTGCCTAACAAAGGAAAGGCAGTTTTGAAGTACTACACTCTTCAGCGCGTCCCCCACGTTTGTGTGTGTGGTAACTGAGCTCCTCAGTCCAATCTATTCTACTAGTGTTTGTCTAGGGCAGGGGAGCACAACTCCAGTCCTGGAGGGCCAGTGTTTTGCACAGTTTGGTAGTTACCTGCTCAAGCACACCTGATCACACTCATTTGTTAACTGCCAGCTTTCGTGAGTTTGGGAACCGACCGAACTGTGCTGGATATCAGCCTTCCAGGACTATAGCTGTGAACCCCAGGTCTATGGATATTGCCTGGCTATGTGCTTGATGTCATACACCTGTAAGAAATAGATGTGGCTGAACTCAATACTAAGAAGGTGTGTCCACATACTTTGGGTCAAATAGCAACTCATCGTTGACAATATTATTTATCAAAGCGATTCAGGCTTTGGAAGGATCTTCTCCCTTATGAAACAATAATATATGGTAATGTATTGGAAAATATGGTGCAATATATTAAATAATACAATGTCATATATGGGAAACAAGTGCATATATTTTGCCTGTATTTATATAGTGATAAATATATTACAATATATTGTATAATACATAAGGAAATGCCGCTTTTCATATATTGTATGTATGGTAGTATAATATATATTTACTTATATATTGTGATATATTTCATTTTATATGTAATAGACATCATATGTATTTCTCCATATGTGTTTGCATATATATATATATATATATATATATATATATATATATATATATATATATATATATATATATATATACGATAATATTTTCATATTTTCATACGAACATGTGGCAATATATGTATATATTCTCACATATATAAAACTATATATATATATATATATATATATATATGCAAACACATATGGATAATAAATATGATGTCTATTACACATAAAATGAAATATATTACAATATATAAGTAAATATATATTACAATATATAAACAGCTGCAATTCCTTATGTATTATACAATATATTGTATTATATTTATCACTATATAAATATATGCAAAATATATGCACTTATTTCCCATATATGACATTGTATTATTTAATATATTGCACTATATTTTCCAATACATTGCCATATATTATCGTTTCATAAGGGCTGGGAAGCCAGAAATGGTTTTTCTAGAGCGTCACTCCAAAGAAACCTATTTTTTAGCACCATTTTGAGTGTATATCCACTGAAAGTCCATCTCAGTGAGGCTTTTTCTATTAAACGTCGGTGCTGACGGTGAGTTTTATGCAGACTTGGCTGAGTGAGTGGTAATAAGGGACAACATGACTCATACATGAGGGGGAAATTAAGAGCACTTCTAACATTTTGGTGGAGTGACAAGCCTTTGAAGAGTGAGAGTGTGTGTCAGGCTGTTGTTACATCATCTTAAAGCATTATATAATGAAGTGGTATATAATGTATATACAGAAGGTACAACGTGTTGGGACAAATGGGCCAATGGTGCTCAAGTCACCCATGTTCTTTTAATTATAGACACATGAAAGGGTTGTGATTGTGTTTGATTGGTTGTAGTCACTGGGCTTTGCCTTCTTCACTCTGGTTTTGAGGTGAAAGGCCTAAACCAAGATGAATCCTATCGAGTTACTATAATGGAATAACGCTCAATTTGGAAGCTTAGAAGATACCAGATCAATTGAGCATTGCAAAACCAAACAGTTAGAAATGACTTGAAAGACTCAGATGCTTAATAGAGACCACAGCAACTAACAACCACAGCAGCTTTGAAGACAACCCCCTAAATAATAAGGAGTGTAGAGGTTAAGCATCCTGGTCCACCGCTCAACCTATGACGAGTAGCTAAAGTGCAACATGCAGACTTCTCATAATTCTACAAAGAACAGGAAGGCCTGAGTGGCTCCTGCAGAGAAATACGAAGATGAGCCAGAATCAGGGATGAAAGTATAGATCATCAAAGGAAGAGGAAATGGGTGTCATGATTCATCTACTCTTCCCACATCAGGTTGAAAAACAGCAACAGCTGAAAGTCATGGCTACGCATGGCTACGTCATTACCACATACAGATAGATTGTTGAAATCTGGATACACAAATCCGATCTGACTACTTACAAACAACCGTCTCAGAAGATCTGATCGGAGAAACAAATCTGAGGCACCTGCAGTCTGATCACACAGGCTAAGAGTCAGGGTTCAAAATATAAGTGTTAGTCAGCCAATCGATAATGAAAGTTCAAGGTGCCAATCATAATTAGCATTAGATGAAATCCAAGCCTTCACCAGAAGCCTTTAATATTAAAAAGTTTTTTATTTATTTATTTGTTTACATATTACAGAATAGGAACCAAAGTAAGCCATTTCAGTAACACCTTAACACATTCATAACTTCTTACCTAAACACTTCAAATCATATTTATGAAAGTTTTAACCAACATTAGTAAAGTGTGCATGTCGAGTACAATGTCATTTTTAGAAGAACGATTTTTCATAATAAAAGTCCTCTTTTATTGTTAAAAAAAAAAAACTATTTGGAAAAAAATATAAACCCTTTTTGACAGAAAGTGATTTGCCACTCTTTCTCTAGAGGTTTAACTCGTTTTCCATTATTATTCATTTTAGGCATTTGTATTTTGCACTTGCTTGTGTTCTTTAATCAATATTGTGCCAGATGGTTTAATTCAACAGTCTATACACCGTTGAGGCAATCCTTATTACTTTAACAGAACTTCACCTGAAGTTCACCTCTGCTGAATAGATCATTCATGCTGTCCATTCAAAAATGAATCAAAGGCCCTTTTTCATATTAAGATATTAAGAAGGTCACGTTACGTTAGCAGTCTTTCCCAAATAAGCCTCAAATAGCATCAACCCTGCCGGCGTGGGGAACTGAACCCCAGTCTTCCACATAATAAGCCTATAGCATTAAAACTGTCTAAACTATGTCTTATGGAGATTCACACATGTCGCAGAGCACTGAGTTTCAATTATGTTACAGAGGGGTAGGCAAACCTAGTGTTAGGAGTCTTGCCCAAGGTATGGCTATGTAGTGTGATGTGCTTGAGTGACTAGGAACTGGAACCTCTGTCTGCTGCACGAGGGGAGCAGTTTTACCCATTATGCTACACCAACCTCTAACAAAGCTCATTCTGGGTCAGTCTTTTCATTCCTTCATTCATCTAATAAGCCACGTACCCTCCTGGGTCATGGAGAATGCTGGAGCCTACCCTAGCGTTCACTGGGTGGATAGCAGTAAGATCCTGGACCTGCCGCCAATCACAGTGGATCTGTTTGGTTTAGGAAAAGCTTGGGTTAGCAAGTTAGCACCTACGTCTTGGTCTCTTTAAACACATCAGATTATTTCATTTGGGGAACCAAAATGTTCTACCACACTTCCATGTCCACCAGAAAGATCTCCAAATCCCCCAAACTCAGCATATCCCTCAGTATATCCCTCGAAACACAGTATAGCTTTCACCTGAAGATGTAATGTCAGTGAAGTGTCTTCATACGCGCTCCTCCTGTGTTTAGTTGAGCTCGTTCGGCTTGTTTGCTTCAACCTCCTTGTCTCTCTTCCGCACAAGTACCCTATCCACACTATCAGAGATGGAACAGCTGTAGTCCCTGCAAACAGAGCTCCTTGTGAGGAGAGGCTGTGGTTTCATTACATACCCACTAAAGCCTTCTTCAGCCACTGCTCTTTCTCCTTTGTTCACAAGCTCCAGCCCAGAGATCCAGCACTGCCTGGGCTTCTGATCCACTTCTCGCTAGAACAAGACCACAACAAGGAGCTTCACTGATGCTTGAAACGGGCAGCTTCTAATCCAACATCAGTGAAGCGTGCAGGTTTATCGCATATCAAAGAGTGCAAAGGATGAGGCTTATAGGCGCATTAGAATACAGGGCTGACCCAACTGAGCCCGAGCCAAGGGTTGGGCCCTTAAGGCTAACTACATTAGCATGACCAAGCCAGCTAGGGGTTGGGGTGCAAATGAACAGAATGCTGGTGGTCACGTATGGATCAGTGTTACACATATACACATACGTGCATGCTGCACAATACGCATTTGATGCATTTGAAGCACTCATGGAGATGCTAAATGGTCTACATGGAGACACGAATAGAACATGCTCCTCCCTTTAAACGCATGTGTTTCAGGTTAGGGTTTAGGCTCGTCTCTTCCCGTCAGCTTGTGTGTTTTTTACCAGAGGCAGGGGGCTACTGCATGCTGACCCTAACAAGACTGATTAGAAAGAAGGGGGGGTATGAGGTTCCCCAACACATACACAGACACTAGCACTGCACATCTGGTTTGCCAGCCCAGCACTGAGCGGGGTAACCTGGGGCTGATCTGTCATTAGTGCCAAAGATGCAGCCTATAAACACTTACAGATGAGTTTCATACCCCCCACACTTTTGTGTGTGTGTGTGGTATTAGCTTTTGTTGGGAAGGGGAATTAGGTACACAACTTTCTGCCAGGATTGTGGGGTATGTTTAGGTTATTGCATGTTCCTGTTAATAAACGGAGAATGTGATTGTAAACAGAGATATTTTTGTGGGATGGGGCGGCTAATTGTGTTTAAATAGAAGCATGCCTAAGAAAAGTTCCCGTGACTTGTACAGCCTGAAGGGCGATTTGGCTGTAACTAATGCGGCTGTTTTGGAGCATAATCGTTTATAATACTGCAGTGGCCCACTATTGGCCCACTATCCTGTGAGGGCTGATGGGAAGCAGTGGGCTTGTTTAATAGTTGTGACTTTGTGGACATCATGTGTGGAGCAGGGTCGGTCGTGTCAATCTGGGCCAGACTGTGGGGTGGTTGGGTGGGAGATACCTTTCCCTGTGTCTTCTTGTTCTTCACTCAGATGCAACAATATACACTGCCTATCAATACTGTATCCTGTGTTGGGAGCTCCTAAATAAACCCGGAGGGATCACCTTTTACCACCCAGTGTCTAGTTGAGATAGAATTAGTCTAGAACCTGGTCTAGAAGAACCCAAGATCAAAGCAAGAACCTGTCCAGGTTCTGGGTGTATAGGATTGGCACAAGTTAACCAAAGGCATAATCAGGAATGCCCATGCAAGGACTTGAACTCACAACCATCTACTTAGTGGCTTACCTCACCTGCAGCTAGGTTACTGGGCACTCCAGATAAGAGCGAACCCATTTCATAGAGATAGGCAATTAAAAAAATCTATCCCTGTTCATTCATCACTGAGCCACTTATCCTTCTGGGTCTCAGGGGATACTGGAGCCAGCTCTTATTGGGCAGAGGACAGGGCAACACCCTCAACGGGCAACAAGTCCACTGCAAAGACACATTATACACATTCACGCCTAGGGGCAACTCCGATTCACCTGACAGCATGATACCCGCACAGATACAGAAGGGACAGCGAAAACCCCAGCCAGGAATCAACCCCTGGCCCATTTTGCTGTAAGGTGACAGTGTTTTTTGCTGGAACTGTCCAGACCCTTGACCTTCTCCCTTTCCTCCACCCATGTACGTCCTTCCTCTCTTTAGTCCACATCTCTACTCTCTACCAAACAAGCTTGACACTCTTTCAGATGAGCCCCATCTCCTACTCTAGCTACTACTACCTGGGCTCTGTGGCTGCAGAGGTCCTGGTCGTACATCCAGCTGAAGAGCGATGTCAGTGGGCCTCCCCATGACTCAGCCAGGGTTAGCAGCATCTGATGAATAGCTTTTAAATGGTCACATTTCTTCAGCTTTCCTCCCAGGCAGGCCTGTGTGGAGTCCAGCTCCTGAGTCGCTTAGCACTGATTGATGGGCTAGCGTGAGGCGCAGGAGCAAACGTTTGGACGGGCGTTTACTCAGGAAAGACAAACAGTGTACTGTATCATGGGACACGGTGCACTTTGTCCACTCAGGCATCGGCATGAGTTAGCGCCAAGAGAGTGGCTGAGCGGTAGTGTGAGCGAGAGAGAGAGAGAGAAAGAGAGAGAGAGAGCTGCATACACACACACACACACACACACACACACACACACACACACATAGCTGGAGATACTGTAGTATCTATCAACACCCCAGCATCTTGCTGTATGGTAGCATGATTACTGAACTACCTACTGGGCAGATCCAGTGGAGGAAATAGAGACTGGAGTGTCACTGTGTTTGGGTCATTTAATGAGGATCCTGAGTTCGGAGCATTTGAACATGCTGGGGTTGGTGTTTTATGTCATACCTTCTGGAAATCCTGACACACACGCCCACCCTCTGACAGCCATAACATGTCAATAATGTAGTTCACATGCTAGTACCATACTGGTCCATGATGGAGAGTTCAAGGCCAATGTAGAACAGTAAGCATCCGCAGTGTTCCAGGAAACAGCCTATGTCTGGTCAACATCTCCCACTAATAGGGAGGACGAAGTGCCACTGCTCAACACCATCGTTACACCGGCCGTGATGTGCACCAAAATTATAGCACACGTAATTTGCCATGTTTCAAAAGTGATGTCTTTGTAAGAGCCTTAGAGTTTGACCACACTAAATGAGGAATTTCATGAATAAGTGGTAAACAGTGAGACCAGTAAACCAGTACGCTTCCATACATCTGCAGATTCAGCTACTTCCTTCACACTATGGTCTTTAGCCACGTCCACATGCAGTCACTCCTTTCAGCCAACATCTGCTCTGGAGCCATTTACACACATGGAATAGGACATTCACTGCACTGTAGCCCCTCTTCTCCATCTGGGAATCCCATCACTCACACCCCACAGGTATTTGCAGCCCCATCATTCTAGTGCAGCGCCATCTGTAGGAGCCTGAAATTACTACCACCTTAAACTACTACCACCAACGCCATACTGAGAGACAGAAGTCTGTCTCTCAGTATGGCGTTGGGCTGCCATCTTTGCTAACTCAATATGCCAGACTTCTCAGCATGGCACAGTAGAGGGTCCTAATGGAACCCTGTGATAATTCGTCCCATGCAGCTTGAATATTCTCACACAGTTCCTGCTGATTTTGTGGTAGTGGTGGAGTGACACCACCATTTCAGTCTTTGGCTACACTGACGTGGTGTTAAGGCCAGTCATTGTAACGGTCTGCGTGCATGTAGTCCTGCGTCATGTAGCCGTCTGCCAATAGTGCTGGCACTAACAGGATGACTCATGAAGGGGGTCAGATCACAATGAACGTCCATGATCATGGCGGTTGGGTCAGTCAGGCACAGCGATAAGGCCGGTCCTTGCTTACCTCACATGCACGGCCGAACTTCAAACCTGAATCATTAGCCTGTCTCACAGTGTCAAACCTACCAGTCCTGTCGCTTGATTCCTTCTTGGTGGCGCAAACATTATTCCCACTATATTGATACATTATTCTGTGATGTATTATGTGTATCATGGGCCCAAAGTTCATATGAACTGAGCATGAGCCTTGCACAAGTGGCCACACAAGCATGTGTAATGGGACAGGGCCATAGTAATATAGCACATAACAGTAGCTGGGCTTCAAGGTGGAAAATCGAGTTCCTCTGAAGTTCTTCTGACTCTACTTTCTGCAAAGGCTCTTCCTTCTTTTCCATACAGAGAGAGAGAGAGAGAGAGAGAGAGAGAGAGAGAGAGAGAGAGAGAGAGAGAGAGAGAGAGAGAGAGAGAGAGAGAGAGAAGGAGAGGAAGGGAGAGAGAGAGAGAGAGAAGGAGAGGAAGGGAGAGAGAGAGAGAGAAGGAGAGGAAGGGAGAGAGAGAGAGAGAGAGAGAGAGAGAAGGAGAGGGAGAGACAGAGTGAGAGAGAGAGAAAGGGAGACAGAGAGAGAGAGAGAGAGAGAGAGAGTGATAGAGAGAGAGAAAGGGAGACAGAGAGAGAGGGAGAGGAACCGAGAGAGAGAGAGAGGAGAGGAGAGAGTGGAGATCGAGAAGCGGCGAGAGAAGAGAGGAGAGACCAGCCCCCACAGAGTGAGAGAGAGAGAGAGAGAGACAGAGCGAGAGAGAGGGAGAGGGAGAGGGAAGGAGAGGGAGAGAGAGAGAGAGAGAGAGAGAGAGAGAGAGAGAGAGAGAGAGAGAGAGAGAGAGAGAGAGAGAGAGAGAGAGAGAGAGAGAGAGGAGTAGAGAGAGAGAGAGGGGAGAGGAAGGGAGAGAGAGAGAGAGAGAGAGCCGGAGAGGAAGGGAGAGAGAGAGAGAGAGAGAGAGAGAGAGAAGGAGAGGGAGAGACAGAGTGAGAGAGAGAGAAAGGGAGACAGAGAGAGAGAGAGAGAGAGAGAGAGAGAGAGTGAAAGAGAGAGAGAAAAGGAGACAGAGAGAGAGGGAGAGAGAGAGAGAGAAGGAGAGGGAGAGAGAGCGCGAGAGAGAGAGACAGAGTGAGAGAGAGAGAGAGAGAGACAGAGCGAGAGAGAGGGAGAGGGAGAGGGAAGGAGAGGGAGAGACAGAGGGAGAGAGAAAGGGAGACAGAGAGAGAGAGAGAGAGAGAGAGAGAGAGAAAAGGAGACAGAGAGAGGGAGAGAGAGAGGGGGAGAGGGAGAGAGAGGGAGAGAGAGAGAAAGAGAGAGAGGGAGAGAGAGGGAGAGATGTTCTGGTCTGGATGCTCCTTCTCGTTTCTGGTGAAATGTATGATTGTGGTTTGGGTTAGAGCAGTATTTGAGGGCCCAGAACAAGCGGTGGGGGGAATCCACATGAAGGCCCTTCCTAAAATTGCATGTTAAAAGAAACAAATAAGACTAAACCTCAACCTCCAGGCCACGTTGCCTCTTTCTCTTTATTTACAGCAGAATGCGGCGCTGTAAATGAGAACCGGATCAATAACGGGCGTAAAACAGCCTTTGAAATCGACAGCTGTCTGCTAGCAAGCTGCAACTACAAGCCACAGAAGAAAGAAACTTTCTCTCTTGCTCTCTGTCTCTCTTTCTCTTCCTCCTCTGACCGTCTCGCTCTCTCTCTTTGTGTTTAACGAACGCCCTAAAATAAACTGACTGCGCTGACCTACATTATGAACATCCAGTCTGCAACAATTAATCTTTCATAAAGCTCCTTAAAGCAGCGAGATGAATGTGTGCTCTTCACTCGTTTAACTCCTTGTGATGTGGTGGGCTGGATTTCCATGACGCAGACTCTCCGCACTGCTAGAACAGGGCCTGTCTGGCTGGTGCTGCCAAAAGGCCTCCGGTTCTTCTCCCTCTGCAATTAACCAATTACTACAAATTAACCTTCTCCCACTTTAAAGGACAGCTCTTTGTAGCAAAGGGCTCTTTCTCCTCCAATTCTCTCTCTCTCTCTCTCACTCTCTTGCTCTCGCTCTCTCTCTCAAGCCCCCTCTGACAGTCTACAATCTAATTTTCCTACACGTGCCATAACATGAACTCCTAGCCAGCAGCGTGAGGCAGTGGGGGGCGGATTTTGAGCTAATCGTTGCGCTTCGTTTCCTCTCAGATGGATCGTCAGGATTGGACCCGTATGTGCATGTTGGGCCCGTGCGTCTTGGACCGGTGCGTTCTTGGCCAGCACGTGTGGTACAGCTCAGGAATGGCGTAGTCTTCCTGATTGGAATATATGGCCGGGGTAGCAAGCTCTGGGCAGTAGAAAGGCTCATCAGGCTAGTGTAAATGTTTACTCAACGTGCAGTTTCCATTTCACGGGACGCACAGGCTTCACCTTACCTCTCCACCGCTCAGCAAGCCTGGACTGTCAACATGGGCCTCGGCAGGCCGGTCGTACGTGACTGACTGCAGAGGCGAAGGTTGGTGTGAGCTTTCACACCTGAGATTGTTATGACAGATCGTTTGAGAGGTGAGCTCACAATGGTTCAATTTGATTATGATCCTTTAGGGAACGAACCCATGCGTCATGGAATTTCAGAGTTCCCGGTGACTCAGTTTTTCATAAATATGATTTTATAGGAACACCTTGAACAAACAAACATGACTGGAGGAACTATTTCCACCAGGGATGGCAAACTCCTGGGCAGGATAAGTTTGGTGATCTTTCTACTCAAGCCCTGCAGCTAACTGCTAGGCTAATTGGCCCTTAATTTAATTAGGCCCTCCAGATTCACACTGGTTCATCAGCCCTGATTTAAACAGTCGAGCCAAATAGAAAATCCACAAAGACTGTAATATTCCAAAATCAATGTAGTTGGATTACCATCTTCAGATCAGTGCATCTGATGCATTTTCACACCCATAGATGTTTCCCTTGTCAGCTGGGTTTACTGACTATGGTTCAGTCCAGCAGATATAGGCCCCTTCCCTTTTTGTCACTGGTCCATCCAAACTGACTACTCCAATTTACTCTCAGCATTAAAATCAATAGATAAATCAAAACTCACAGGGAACAAAACTCCATCATGACCATTGCCACCACATGTGGACTAGAAGCATTAACGTCTGACCCCTCCATATCAGCTAGCTTTAGATATATACTCCCACTCGTGCTCTTTGCTCCATTGGTACCAACCCGCTAACTGTCCCTGGCTCCAGACTTCATTCTCTAGGTGACTGGGCATATGTATGTGTGTAAAATAAATAAATAAATAAATATATATATATATATATATAGTATAAGTATAATATTAGTTTAACTAAAAGCTACCCAACTTTAAGCGTAGCAGCATCATAAGCAATATTAAAGGTATGATATATAATATTGCTTTGTTGTACATAGCGAGTACAGATGCCATTTATTTTTATGATTACTATTATTATGATTTTACTCCTGTTTATTTCTCTGTTGTTATGTTAATGGTCAATATTGGTTGCCTTATTGTGGACACTTTTCTTTTTTTGGAGTTCACTTATCCCAATTCATCCAAAATGGCAACCCTGGTCCTTCTACAGTTACCTGTGAGCTGAAAAAAAAATCATAAATAAATATATATACAAAGGTATTGATTTTCTGACTACATGGTTCCATCAGTGGAGTGTGTGATACTAAATCTGAGTGAGCTTACTTTAACTCAGTTGGATTTAGACTTCAAAGTCCACTGAAAATTGTCCTAAGCTGATGTCCATTCCTGGCCTAATTCCAGCAAAGCCTGGAGTATATTTGCTCTGATTTCTTGACTAACATCAGCAGAACCTGAGGGAGCCAATTGAGCAACTATAAGGAATATAAGACTCTGCAGGCTCTGTGGTCCCAGTTTTAGAGCAGGGACATGCACAGATAGACCAGACAGGGTTTAAGGTTCTTTGTCCACTGCACGAGTGCTCTCATGGTCAGTGTGTATAATATTTGTGTTTCATATACTCATTCTGCAGGATACGTTTCAGTGTGGCATGAGCTTCATCACTCCTGAGCCCTTATGAAACGATAATATATGGCAATGTATTGGAAAATATAGTGCAATATATTAAATAATATAATGTCATATATGGGAAACAAGTGCATATATATATAGTGATAAATATATTACAATATATTGTATAATACATAAGGAATTGCTGCTTTTCATATATTGTATGTATGGTAGTATAATATATATTTACTTATATTTTGTAATACATTTCATTTTATATGTAATAGACATCATATGTATTTCTCCATATGTGTTTGCATATATATATATATATATATATATATATATATATATATATATATATATATATATATGTATATATATATATATGAATGATAATATACAGTATATAGTTTTATATATGTTAGAATATATACATATATTGCCACATGTATGTATATAAATATTCTCACATATATAAAACTATATATATGATAATATATATATGCAAACACATATGGAAAAATACATATGATGTCTATTACATGTAAAATGAAATATATTACAATATATAAGTAAATATATATTATACTACCATACATACAATATATGAAAAGCGGCATTTCCTTATGTATTATACAATATATTGTATTATATTTATCACTGTATAAATATAGGCAAAATATATGCACTTTTTTCCCATATATGACATTATATTATTTAATATATTGCTCTATATTTTCCAATACATTGCCATATATTATCGTTTCATAAGGGCTAGCCCCCACTCCTTTAGTAACTTACACCTGCATGCATCACCACAGCTGGGGAAATTCCACAGGGAAAGCAAGAGTAGCTTCAGTGTCATACGTGGTGGCTATTTTATACAATAGCCAGATATCATGCTAGCAGAAGTGGCATTAATAACTCTAAGTCAAGTTTTGTTGTTGTTAAAATACAGTTAACGCAGCTGAATACAGTTATAGCTCACAACTTCATAGCAATAACACAATGTAGCACAGTGAAGTCTGCGGTGCCGTTCCGATGTAAACTATAACGGCTGTATTCTGGCTTCTGTATTCTGAAAACTTTACCAGCTAAATTTGGTTCCTTCTGAAAAACGAATACGCTGTCTCCCATGCTAAGAGGAGAACCTACAATTTGCTGTAAATCGAATTAAATTCAGTCGTCTTCAGGTCGCCCCTTTAGTCCAATCAGCCCCCACACCCCATGGGCCATGGACAATCTCAGCGGTTGTACTGTTTTCATTATGCATCCTGCATATTGGAGATGAGATCAGCTTACAGGCTCCAAGCCGATAGATACATGCACACCGACGTAGATAAATGGAAGTCATTAGTGGTCTCTCAGTTTCGGTTCTCTTAAATACAGATGGATGCATGTGCAACCATGCTCTCTCTGGCCGTGTTTGTTAACTAGCCCTGTTAAGCCGAACCATATTTCAGACTATTTGAGGATGTGAAGACGAGCTCCGTTTACCATGCTTCAGATGTGGAGCACTCGTGCATGCTCAAACCTCAAAGCCTCCGCGGAACAGATGGACAGTTTGATTTGTTTGTGTGTGTGTGTGCGCACACGTGTTTGTGCGCGGGTGTGTATGCATGTGTCAGGCCTGTCTTGTGGGTTTGGATTCGTTGGTCTCTAAGACCGTGGCAGGAGGTGGTGCTAATATACAGCATGTATAAACCCTATACAACTGTAAGTTAGTCCTTTAGGTGTCCCCACAATAAAAGGACAACAAACAAACAAATAAACAAACAGATGATGAAATAGTTTTAACCTATGTACAATGTAACTATGTAAACATTGTTCTAAACATGGATAAAAGAAACTGGTTGCTAAATATTAACTCTCTGGAGTCTGAATTTTCTTGACTTCTGCATATATGCTTAAATGTGCATTTAAAGACACTGACATACAGCAGAAAATACAAATGTGTCTTATTAAAATGTTCAGAACGGTCTCAGCTCTCTGTAATGAAGTCGGTTTTGTCATGGAGCAGTGTGTAGAGAGTTAAATTTACCCAAAACCAGAAAAACTGAAGTCAGATTTGAGAATTTTTGAATACCTCTAATAATGAAACACAGTTTTACCTCAATGGCGTTTAACAAACACTCTTTCAAAAGCGCTTTGTGTTCAGTCAGTGTATGTATCCTGGTAGTCCAAACTGCTAATGTATAGTTACTACTTATGTGCTGCAAAACCTTCTTTTGTGAACATCTGAAATATGAATTTTCAAAGGGTACCATAAACAAAGTTGTTACAAGGAGACAAGACGTGAAGACCGGATGCAAGTGCAAGTATTTAATGACAAAAGATCAAAACCAAAAACACTAGGACAACTGAGAAACCAAACACCACTGCGCGAAAGGGGAACCGAAATAACTAACAGAGACCAACAACCGACATGGAGACAAAGACTGGTGGGAGGACAAACGCCAAGCAATGACAAAGGGGACAACATGGAGTATAAACCAACAAGGGCTAACGAGAGACACCTGGGAAGCCAGAAACAGGTGAGGGGCCTGAGAAGAGGACGGAGACAGGAGGAGCAAAAGACCAAGACAAACAGAAGCACATGGAACAGAGTGACAAACAGCACATGGACATGACAAGACAGAAACAGGAAGCCAGAGAAGACAGACTAACATGAACAGGACAGGGCAGGGTGTTTGATCCTGAGAGATCCTCAGCCTGGTACTATGTGACTATATAAACACTGGTCTAAACTAAACTCCTCCTTGTATCTACACCCATTGTCCATTTTATCAGCTCCTCCTTTCATATAGGAGCACTTTGCAGCTCTACAGTGACAGACTGTGGTCCATCTGTTTCTTTTACCCTGCTCCTCCGTGGTCAGGACCCCCACAGGACCACCCCAGGGCAGGTATTATCTGGGCGGTGGATTCTTATCAGCACCCCATTGACACTGACAAGAAACACAGATACCAGGAAGTGTTCCTGTTAGTGTATATAGGAGGAGACTAGATATAAAATAACTCACTTGCATCAGAGAAAAAAAATCTCTCTCTGTATGTTCAAAATGATTTAAAGACCCAGAGAAAATGGGAATCCTAACAACCATGTCTACGCTGGTAGACCATGTGCAAGCTCCACTGTTGCTTCAGATCTAAAAAACGCTGTTTCTGTCCCTCCCTCCAGGTTTTACACACTCAGGAGTTTAAATCTGGGATCCTTGGGACTAACAGAAGGCAGTATGAAGGCCACTGAAGCAGTACAAGGCTCTACCATGCAGCATGTCCGCAACGATCAGCCAAGCATGGCGAAGGATCAGTGCAAGTTTGGAGATGAATAGGAACATCTGGAGCTGGTCATTAGTTTCTGATTAAAGGCATCATGAATCCTGAAAAGTACATTATGGTACCTCATGCAAGACTCTCTGGCAATCCTGTTATTGGGAAGGAATCCATGCTACAGCAAGATACCACTGTAGATACACTGCTGAGAAGATCAAGATGCACTTATCACGCAAATAAGCTGGTGTGCTCAGAGCAGTGGAATGGTCACCCCAGACCTGAATGTGTTTAGGATTACTTGGGTTGTGTGAAGCTGAAACGGCAACCAACTCCTGAGACTGGCCTGTGGAGCTGTTGGAAAATGGAAAGCAAGTTTTTGGAAGCTGTAGTAGATGCAAAGGATGCCTAACAGCCTTGGTAGTTGTCACACCCCCAGGCTCTTCTCCTGCCTCTGTCAACTCCATGGACTACATTTCCCACCATGCATGATGTCATTACCGCATGGTCACAATAATGGACTGCCTTCCCGGTCCTCATCCCCAGGGTACTGATTCCACCCACCTGTTGCTCATTACATGTCTGTATATGTACTCCTTCATTTGTCTTTTTTCTTCGCAAGTTGTTGTCGACTCTTTTGCTTACTTAGTGTTTATTCCTGTTTCTCGTTTCCTTGGGTTTATGATCTTTGCTTATTTTTTGGTTTCTGTTTTTGTCTTTCCCATTTGATCTGGTCACTGGTTTTTATGGTTTTTGACTTTAGGTTGCTCTTGTGGTTTTGGTTTTGGCTTTGTCTCTGCCCCGTGGTTATGTTTGCCCACACAACATCTACCTAGTAACATTGTTGTGCTTTGTTCCATCATGGACCCTGCCCAATCAATCTGCTATAGCTTGATGATGTCATTACCACATGATGTCATTATCTGCGAGCGTCCGCTTAGTCCGTCCAGTGTCACAGTAGTATTGAATCCATAGATACCCATCATTATTTAGGCAGGTAAATCAGTAAAGTTACTTGGTTTCTGTTTTTGCGGAGCGTTCTTGGTAAATGAATGGGTAACTATGTAGGTGCATGTACATGGAGTTACGAAACAACTAAAACTTGGGGGAGGTACATACCAGAAACCTCTCCAACTTCTTATTTGTATTCCCATCTTATTCTTCTGGTTCCTGTGATGAAGTTCTCACATTCTCCAACCACTACACCATTTCCTGCCTACTACTCTCACGATAGTCCTACCATATTTACAAGGGCAATCTGGCCTTCTAACTACAGGCAGAGGCCACATAGAGCTCTAGCCTGAGGTCCCAGAGTTCCCCATCCCTCCATCAGTCTTCCTTTATTCTACTACCACAGCACAAAATAGTAGCAAAGTGACAGAGCTCAGTGATTAGGGCTTAAATACACTTCACTGAATTATAAACTACTGTGTAATCTGTATTTCTTTTTCGGGCCGCCAACTGTTAGATGATTTTCTCTTTGAGCAAATAAATCACAAAAGTGTTGAAAACTGGGTGTCTCTCTTTAAATAAGTACAGTGCATTTCAGTGAATTAATCGGTGTGTGTGTTTGTGTGTGTAGGTGTGTGTGTGTGTGTGTGTGTGTGTGTGTGTGTGTGTCTTGATTGCTCACACGCAGTTTAACGTCCCGCTGCTTGAGCGCTCCTGTTTCTCTGCAGGTTGAATTCCAGAGGTTGGAATTTTGGCAGAGCCCTCACCATCTCCTCCGGGTAGCCGTCAGTGCCTGACGAAAAATGCCCATAAAACTGTTTCCACACACACAAACACAGACGTACACACAGAGGAGGAGAGAGATGCCCTCTGTTGCCCTGAGACTTTCAGTAGGTGAAGCCCAATATCTGTGTGGGCCTAAAGGACCTCAGTGAAAACACCCCTTCCCCATCTTTCTCAGCAGGCAGTCATGTTTTAACTACCTCTTCCCCTAAACCATTACTGCAAAGTGCTGATCGTGCACCGGTTAAGCAGTTAGTCCACAGTGGTAACTAACAGAGGTCCAAATATGCCGGAAGCATGTCACGTAAGATGCAATCAAATTTGCTTGTTGTTTTCCCCTTTGAGTGATCAGTGCAGCATAGTAGCAGAGGCATTACAGTTAACGCTAGAACCCATTCTCAAGTTAATGTTACTCTCTGACTTTTCATGCAGTTTTGGTTTAAAATAAAAAATATTTATTTATTTATTTATTTAGTCATTAAAAACAAATTCTTATTTACAATGGCTGCCTGGCAAGCAGCAAAGCCCCTTGAGTATGAAAGACCAAGAAATAAATTAAACAGCGGTATGGAAAAAAGAGAAAAAAAAAAAATAGAAGCGTTTTGAGACTAGGCAATGCAAGGTTCCATTAATGTTTACTTTTGGTTCCTAGAGTCTTTCTAGAGGTAGGAGAACGTCTCTAAAACCTACCGGTCTCAGGTCCCCGTAACATCCATAAAACATTTTCCCAACTATTGTTATGTAACATGTGTCTCGCTTCCGGGCTTCCCCTCCATTTCCGAGCTCCCGAACTCCATCTCCCAGAGTTACCTTCCTGATGATGTCATAGCCACATGTTCAAAACTCACCAATCGCAGGCGCTCTTCCTCATCTGAATACTAAATCACTTACACCTGCTGCTCATTCATGTTGCGTTTAAACCCTTTGTGTGAGTCCTTGTGGGGCGTTGCTGACCTGGTTAGCATACTGAGTTAGAGCGTTTAGCTGCTGTTTTCTCGGCTAGCTTTCTCTGGTTTTGACCTTCCTTTGTTAATTCGTTTGTCTCTCTCTTTGGATGGCCCCTTTGGTTTTGTTTGCCTATTATATTTACTCTCTGGTTCTCGACCCCTGCTTGCCTTTCTGTCCATGCCTCAGTCTCGTCGTTTTGAAAAGCTTGTTCGATTCTCGCTGCTAATCTTGAGTAGCAATTTGTCAAATTAATGCCATTTGACTTTTAGCTATGTGAGCACTGAAGTATGTCTGTCTAGTCGAGATTCTAGTCCTGATGACATCCTTAAACGTCCTCTGAACTTTGTAGCTAAAACTTGTGGGTCTTATTTAATGTTTAACCTTATAGGAACCTAATCTGACGATTAAACATGTGTTCAAATTTTCTTTATACACCAGATCGATAATGTTTTCTTTAAAACTTTATTTGAACTTGTAGGTAACGTAACCCAAAGCTCTGAGAGCATTCCCTGCTAGCTGGCTAAATGGGTAAAAGAAACTGGTAGCTAAATATTAACTCTCTGGGCTCTGAGAGGAATTTTCTTGACTTGTATGCTTAAATGTGCTTTTAAAGACACCGACATACAGCAGAATACCTACATGTGTCATTCCAAAATGTTCAGAACGGTCTCAGCTCTCTCAAACAGTCAGTTTGGAGCGGTCAGTGTTGTCATTAAGCAGTGTGTATAGAGATAAATTTACCCAAAACTAGACTAAAAAAAACTAAAAAAAAAAAAAGTAATACCTCTAATAATGAAACACAGTTTTACATTGATGCCGTTTAACAGACACTCCTTCAAAAGCGCTTTGTGTTCAGTCAGTGTATGTATCCTTGTAGTCCAAACTCCTAACGTATAGTTGCTACTTGTGTGCTGCTAAACAACTTTTTGTGAACATCTGAAATATGAATTTTCAGAGGGTGCCATAAACAAAGTGTTGCTTGATACTGAGAGATCCTCAGCCTGGTTTCCTCACCGTCTTTTCCTAAGATGAATGACTGAGCAGCAAACTTTTTGGTTCAGCACTGCCGAGTGTGAAATATGCAGTGTGGAACCAAAATAAGCAAACTGAATTGGGACTACACTGTGTCTTTCCACAGGGTGTCATGCACCGCCATGCATGTCCATTTAATTAAAAGAGAAGTATGAAGTAGAATCACACTTAACGAAATCCAGAAACAACTGGCTCCTGGTGTGATTTCATCTGTGCCTGTGTGTTTTTTTTTTTTTTTTTAACCTTTTGTTTGCAGGCGGTGCAGCAACTGCCCAGCAGACACGAGAGGCAAGACTCTTTCAGCTCTCCACTGATTGCTGAATTCAGACTGTAAAGATATTCCCAACTATGTAACAACTTAGATGGAGCAGCTACATGGATGGTGTTATCTTAAAGAGTCTACAGGCTTACACTTAACAGTTACAACTGGTGAGATGTGATATGAATATTAGGAAATGACACATATACCACTGATGTTTCACAATATATCTAATACGCTTTCATCATCAAAAGAAAAAGTTGCACCCAGGTGGAAGGGTGGGATTGCAGTGCTGTTGGGAAGGAAGATAAAGGTTACCAGGAACAATAAATGATAATATATTTAGACTGATATGGGCTATATATTTTGAGCTACACATACAGAAGTCTGTCTCTCAGTATGGCGTCAAGCCCTCATGTTGGTAATCGCAACATGCCAGACGTCTTGGTATGGAGCTGTAGAGGTTCCTAATAGAGTCCTGTGAAAATCCATCCCATGCAGCTTGAATATTCTAACACAGTTCCTGCAGATGTTGTGGTAGGGGTGGAGGTGGACGTGACACCAGGCCTTCTGGACGTGTGACAGACCATTCATCTTGGTGCTGACCACTGTGTCTCACACATGGACTCGTTGGTCACTGACGATGGCCCACAGTCATTCTGTGTCATTCTGCAGTCTTTGGTGATGTTGACATGGTGTTAAGGACAGTTGTCGTAACTATCTGCCGTCTGCCCATGGTGCTTGCAATAACAGGATGAATCATAAACGGCATCTCTGCTCACTGAATGTCTACAACAGTGGCTGTTGGGTCAGCCAGGTACAGTGATAACGCTCATCCTTGCTTACTTTACCTGTGCTGCTGAGAGTGAAACTCGAACAATTTATTATGTTTTTTCTTAATTATAATAATAATTGATTTTTTTTTAAATTTAAATAAAAAATAATTATTAGTTAGTTTTTATTTCAATGTTCCGAATATGATTGACAGATTTAAAAAAAATCTTTCAAATTCGCTTAGAAAACAATAATGTTGAATCAACCTTTAGGAAAGTCGTTTCATCCTCATGTAAAGGTTTTTAAGGTGGACTGTCTAATTCCTTGAGTGCTATTTTATGGTGGATGCCTTCACCTTCTAAAGTAAAGCATTAAGCTTTTAGAAATAAGGAAAACCTTCTATGAGTACTCATGTTCAAACTTCTGACTGGTAGTGTATAGAGGCCAAGATTCTGCTTGGAAGTAGAGTGAAGCACATCTGCTTCAACCTTTGATGAAGACTTCATCCTGTGCATTATGGTCCTGTATCAGACGCACACTTATCTTATTGTAGCTCTATAAGTAGCTGATGCCATAGTGTTAATTTCTCAGCTCTCATTTTCTTATACCCAAAAACCTGCCAAAAAGTCAGACATCCTTAAATCATGAGTAGACTTGATTCCTTAGATGACCATGCGATCTTAAATCGTCCATGAATTACTTTTTATTACTGGGAAAGACTGTTCAGCTAAAAACAAGAGGTTTCTCCAAGATTTCTCCAGACAACCCGTCTTAATACAATAAGGCTTACTTGTGCATCAGTCTGTGCTAATTGTGTAACAGGGGTAAGGTAAAACCTGGCTTAGTCTTGCCCAAGGACTTAGATTACGTGTGCATTTCAAACCTCATTGCTAAAGTCTGATTTTTGCACAGATATGACCTCAACATGATTGTTCTTGTTAATGTAGGAAGGTGGTTTGTGGAGTGTCAGTAACGTGAATGAACTAAAATACTGAAAAAAGAAACCCTTGTAAATACAAAAATGTTATTTATGTTATTCCCATATGTTATTCCCATATGTTATTCCCAAGTCACATGGCCACAAATCGGATACATATCCATTCTAGGACCACATAAGAATGGCTTAGCCTGGAAATGTCCAATCTGAGTAACAGTACGGCAAAACATCGGATCAGTTCTACCTTAGTTTGGAAATGTGAATGTACTTACTGGTATATTGATAGTTGAATTTGGAATTAAAGCCCAGGATGCCACATGGAGGGAAGCGGTGTTACCTGAATCCTACACCATTTGGCCAATAGTATGTGGACACCCTTCCCAATTATTGAGTTCAGGTGTGTCAGCCACGCCCACTGCTAACAGGTGTATAAATTAAGCAGCCTCCATAGACAGACATTGGCAGTGCGTTTGTTTGTACTGAAGGGCTTAGGGTCTTCAAACATGGCACTGTCATAGAATGGTACCTTTTAAAGTTAGCTCATGAAATGCACTTCTTGCTTAATCTGCTCTGGTCAACTCTAAGTGCCATTACTATGAAAAGCAAGCATGTAAAAAGAGCAGCTCAGCCTCAGAGCAGTAGACAGTGCAAACTCACAGAAAGGAGCTAGTGAAAGCTGAAGTGCATACAATGTTAAAATCATAATTCCTCTGTTGCATCACCTTAATTGAGGCCAGGCTGCTGCACCCAAGCCCTATGTGTGCTATTGGTTAGCATGGTATTAAGCACCCTAGCAACTGATTCCAGAGTTGAACTGTACTTCTCTACTGGTCAGTCTGATGGATGAATCTGGGTTTGGCAGATGCCATGAGAACGCTACACACCAGAATGCATAGTGCCAATAATAAAGTTTGGTGGAGGAGGGGTAATGGTCTTGGGTTTGGCAGGGCCTAGGCTTGGCCCATTACTTCCTGTGGACTGTAATGCTAATGCTACAACATGCAAAAGCATTTTTGACAACAACATACTTCCTTTGTGGCAACAGTTAATGGAAGGTCAATTTCCGGTTTCCAGCATGACTGCGCTCCTGTGCTCATAGGGATATATGGTGCATATGCAGTGTTGCTGAAAAATCAGATTAGGAAAACCTAAATGGAACTTGATTATGGGTTTCCAACATGGGCAAAGATAAACAACCTTGAGAAAGGTGGTGAGATGATGGCACACACACATGGTGGAAAGAAGCATATGGTTAATAGTAAGTCTTAATCATGATATAACCCCCAGCTTCTCAAGTTGAAACAACAAGTTTCTTTGTTCGTATGTGATCTTATTGAGCTCTGGAGACTGGAATGTTTCGTGGTTAGAAATCGGAAATATTACCTTCCCACAATATGACAAGGTTTGGAACATAGGAATAATGCTCTTCTTATGGCCATGTGATTGCTGGCTCAAATCCGGCCTTGTCTCTGTGTGAAGCTCCACTCAGTTGGAGATCGGTGTCTGCCCAGTTGATGGTGTGTAGTCGTTGGAAGGTTGATGAGGGAATTTCAGGGTTGGGTGAGAAAGTGAGACAGGCAAGAGTCTAGCGGTGGTTGCTTGCCATAGGCTCAGAGTTTATTTTCAGTATACTGTTTTGCATTGTAACCACTCCTGACCATCTCTCTGGAGGATCCACGATAGAGCCCAGTTCAATTTCAGGACGTTTCACATTTTAAATTCCGAGCTCCACAAGACAGCGTGGCGTTGACCACCACCTCATATACTACTACACCAGAGCAGCACAGAGCATCTAGTATTAGTTTTGGAGATCTTGAAATTGAGCTACTGCTATAAGGATGCACTTAGAGGTTTGAACCTGAAGAGGAAAGACACGGTTTTACAGTGCTCCAGCTTGCTTGGTTCCTGACTGCCTCCCTCTTTGCACACTAAACAATTTTAGTCCCAATTTTCCTGTCACACACAATTTTTTTGAATCTGTGACAAACCACTCAGTTTGGTGACAAATCGTTGTGGTGGCTCGTGATGACCATTCATGTAACGTGAACCGTTTAACATTGTAATTTCACCAACGACTGTAAGCTGTTGCAGATGTCCTCGTTTTTAAAACATGTTTGAATATCTGCGGTAAGCAATGTTTTCTCTCTTTGAGTAAGATTCATGGAGCGGGCGTGTCATTGTTGCATACATGGAAAACTGGAATTTAACGCCATCAGCCAGCTACAGTTTGCATTGCTCTGTGCCATAAAGATTTAATGGCAACGCAACTAGAGAAGTCGACAGTCTACAACTTCATAAACACTACCTGTTCACTCCTGAGGTCATCCCAACACACTGGTAGATCCATCACAAACTCTTTAAAGGCTTGACTGTTATTTTAACAAAGAGCCTCTCTATTGCTATGTATGGCTCATGTAACAAAGCCACAAGGACCTCACAGAAGCAGTGTGTGGTTTTTGGTTCCAAAACCAAAAACACAGAAACGTTTTTTTTGAAGTGAGGACTTTTATTTTGGACTAACAATGGACTTACTGGTATAAGTCAAATAACAGAAGTTATAATAAAATCATGTTAGTATACAAAGTGCCAACAATCATATTCTCCTGCACTATGTGGAGCTTGATGGTCTTCGGCAACATTTCTTTATTTATAGCAGCTATAAACCAAGAATCTGGTGTGCAGATCTCTACAGCAATAACACCCACATGGCATATGAACCAGACATCATGCCAGGATGTAGACCTTGTAGTATTAGGAAAACAAGAAATGTCAGAGCTTACATTGATATAATATTAGAAGGTACCATGTTACTCTGACTTAACTACATTCCTTGCAGCTAATAAGAAGGTTCTTCTAAACTTTTTTACTAAAGACTCATGGCTCAGCTCGGACTGGCACAGCAGAGACTCACAGCTTGGAGTCACCAGAGATTCAAGTCTTGACTCCCTCTAAAGAGATTCAAAGTCTGATTTCTACTGATGCCCTAGAGGCTTAACTCTCAACTCGGATTTGCATCTGAGAGGCTTAATACTGAATATGCCCATACCAACTCATATCCCAGAAGCTTGATGTTCTGCTTTACCCCCGAGAATCAATGTTCAGCGTACACCTCAAAAACTTTGGATTTGCACCCCAGAGACTCAAAGCTCAACGAGACTTACACTACAAAGACTTGAGGCTCGACCGGACCCACTAGACTAGATACATGAGGCTCAACTTAAGTCTCCAGAAACTCAGACTTGGATTACGCTCCAGATAATTGAGACTTAATTTGGACTGACACGCCAGGCACTTGATGTTCTACTTAGAGCTGTACCCAAGAGATTCAAGGCCTTAATGGCCCTGCTCCTAAACTAGAGACTCTGCTCAGACCTCGAAGACTTGAGGCTTGACTGGACTCACATTCCAGAGAGTAGACTGGACTCACAATCTAAACAATCAAGAAACTTAGCAATCAAATAGACCTACATCCCAGATTCTCACCTCAAACCACCGAGACATGACCCTCAACCACACTCAAATAGCAGAGACTCAAGGTTAGAGCAGACTCCCATCTCATGACTGGACCCACCGCCTAAAATTGCAGACTCCATTCGCACAGCCCCCCCAGAGACTCAAGGCTCAACCAGACTCCCACACCAGAGACTCAAGGCTCAACCAGACTTGCACCCCAGTGACTCAAGGCTCAACCAGACTCCCACCCCAGTGACTCAAGGCTCAACCAGACTAACCACCCAAGAGACTCATTGCTCAACCAGACTCACCCCCCAGAGACTCAAGGCTCAACCAGACTAACCACCCCAGAGACTCAAGGCTCAACCTGACTCCCGCTCCAGAGACTCAAGGCTCAACCAGACTAACCACCCCAGAGACTCAAGGCTCAACCAGACTAAGCACCCCAGAGACTCAAGGCTCAACCAGACTAAGCACCCCAGAGACTCAAAGTTAGATCAAACTCATATCCCAAAGACTCAAGGTTTGATGTAAACCTCAATAATCGAATGGACTTGCACCCCAGAGAATCAAGGCTCAACCAGACTCTCACCCCAGAGATTGGAGGCTAGACTGGACTTGCATCCCCTAGGCTCAAGGCTTGACTGGCCTAGAACCCAGAACATCAAGGTCAAGGTCCATGAAGAGGTCCAATGTCCAAAGAACATGTTTGCTCTATCGCTGTGTCTACTTTATCATATAACACATTCATAATAGAATCCAATATCAAATCTAATCAAATCCTGAGACAGCCAGGACAATGGTGCCTATATTCGTCCTCTCTTTCTCTCACTCCTTTTCTAAGTGTTGCTTATTTCATGACCAGAAATCTAACCTACTGTATGATTCAGGGTGTGGAGACTGTAAACCTCTTTTTTTTTTCTTCTGTCATTTCTGTGAAGACAGCAAACCAACTAACCATCTGTAAGCCCAAAATGGACAAGATAGACCCCAGCACAGACGAAAGTCTATTACAGCTTCTCTTATTGGAAGACTGGAACAAGCTTCTATTGTGTACACACACACACACATCCCTCTTTCCCTGTTCTTTTATTAGTTGGAATGAAATGAAATTTCAGGGTACAATATGAAGTGGAAAAACAGGTAATAATAGAATATATTCCATAGAGAGGTTTTTGGGCCTGCACAATTTGTACTTAAACAATTCTCGGTAAAGAGACGGACCATGCTTGGCAAAGTGCAGTGCAGGCTCTCTCCTTGATTACTTTTGTTCTTCTGTGTGTCCTGGCCAGCCTTTAGCTCTGAAAGCCCCTCTGTCCCTGGTGGAGTATAATCTGAGTTTGAAAGAAAGCTGTAGAGGTCATCATGACAACTCTGTACATTGTATAGTAGCCCACGTCATTATGTCACAGAAAGCTCATTGTGTTTTAGTCCCTTCTGAGAATGTCTAAACATGTATATGTTATGTTTTTTTGAGACTGTATGTGTCTAAATAAAGCAGAAAAGGTCAGGAAGATTGACTCTGCGTGTGGAAACAAGCCAGGAGGCACAACTGCAGATAAGACGGAGTCACGTCCGCTGAGCCAGAAAAGGGCTGATGGCCTACAGTTCATGCTTTTGGCTGGTCGAGCCACTGCTAGATTTTCCTAGAGCATGGAGTTGTGATTTGACCCGCTTTTAATGAATGGCAAACAGGCAGCGATTCACTAATGACAGCAAGCTTGGGTCCGGGCTCCGTTTATCTCCAGACATTGTGTCCTGGGCAGACATGTCCTATCCAAGCAGGCTGTGATAGGGATCTGTCTGCTGGCTGGACAAACTAAACCACTGGTCAGAGAGTTGCAGTGGTCTAATCAAGACTGCCAGCTATGCTGCCGTAAACAAGGTACTGGAAAACCTGGAAAGGTGAAGTCTAGTACTGAAAGATCCTGGAAAATCAATAAAGGACAAACACTTAAGGCCATGGAAAATATAACTGATAGTTCCTGTTATCATCTGTAATGGAAACAATGATGGTAGCTTTATTTAATTTTTCACATGACCCTTGACCTTGCACATATATTTCATAAGTTGTTCAGCTCCTCTGTGAAAACAAGTAGCATGCTAATCACACTTACATAAATACAACCATTTCATCAATGTAGCTAAAGACTGCTGAATGGTGTCGTGCCAGACTGTCATGGAGAATGGCAGCAGGTCTCTTCAGTGATGAGTCCCGCTTTTGTCTTGGTGGAGACGACCACTGAGTCCACTGTGGTCAGCACCAAGATGGCCTGGTGTCGCTCCACCCCTACTGCACACTCTGCATTTATACTTCAGAGTGGGCTGCGTTTTGCTCCCCAGTGTTACCCGCCACCATCTTCTCTGGCTGAAGCTGGCTGAGAGCTGGTGAGGCCGCGGTGCATGATGGGATACAGTACGCCACAAAGATAGCTTCCCCTTTATACTAGAACCTCTGACTTGAGTAGAACACCATATGGGTATATTCAGTGCACTGTATGTTTACAATTTGGTTGCATACTACATACTGCATACTACGTTTAGGCAGATGCAGCAAAGGAGTAGTATGTAGTATGGCATTTCAAATGCAGCTTATGACTTCTAAACACAGCCTATGGCTTTCAAAAACAGCCTATGACTACGATACTGTATCGTATGTCATGCAAGCGCTTTGGCAAACTGCTGGATACGCCATAAAAAAAATCTTTGAACTTAACGATGGTTAAAGCTTTCAAATGCTTAAAGCATACAGTCTGAGTATCTCTGCTTTCACGCCACAGTACAGATGAACAAGACACTTAACCTCACATGACCCTGTGATATTGTGAAGTGCTGCAAACCCACAGAAAATCACTCAGGGTTCTGGGCACAGCCATATCCATTGACCTGAAATGGTCTGCATAGTTATGAAAGCACTGCAGACGGTGTTCTTCTGGAGACATCCAGTTCTGTACAGCGACCATCAAATCCATCCTCACATCTTCCATAATCTTTCATCACAATTCATATGTTTTAGCTTGTATACGTATTAACGCAGACATATAGACAATTCTAAAGTGGCAACAAACATTCAAGCGCCATTGTAATAGCTACCTAATTTTTTTTATACACCCCCTCAGACCTACATATGCATCGACGTCCCCAACTCTCAAGTAGCTGAGGATAAACGTGTAGACGTCACCACTTTCCAGCGGGACTGAGACTGTGAAACGACGATGTGCGCCTAGCTTTAAGTCAGTGCATTGTTGGAGCAGAAATAAGACTGAACTCTTTGCCCAGACGTTGGATCAGTCGGCTGGTGCACTTTACCTTATGCCCTGAAGCAATTTCCCAACATTCCTTGTTATATTTTAGGGGCATATAAAGCTCTCTGAAAATACCCCAGGAATGATAATTGACCTTGTTCTGTTTGGGTGGTGGCAGTAAATGTGTCGTAGAAAGTTGAAGGGACCCATTTGATGTCAGGCTGATCACAAAGAGTTTAAGGTCACTGGCACTGTCTCATCTTCGGAATGAAGAGAACATATGGAAGCAATGCTGCTGAGTGTGCCTTGTGAAATACTGCCCAATGGATAGCAGCCCAAGGACATCCTTAGGAAAGGTCCGAGTTTAGGAATCTCATTGAAACTATTTGTGTGTGTGTGTATATAATATTATATATATATATATATATATATATATATATATATATAATGTCAAAAAAGGGGAACAGAAAACACGCTCAGGTCAAAACCACCTCAAAGACGAGATGTTTTTAAATCATTTGCCAGTGCGTATTGCTGACAGCCCTGAAGTATTAAAGCGTGGCCTAAACCCACACTGCTAATAAAGCAAATAAAGCGTCCCCAGTGAACATTTGTCTTCCAAATAGTTCGCGTGCGCACATATGTCTGTCTATACCTAAAATGAGGCTGAAAATTCCAGGAGCTTAATTTGGCAAGCGCTCTCCCAAGACGTACGGCTGTCACTGGAAAATGATTCCATTGCTTTCTGGATTAGAAGCAGTTCGTGATCAGAGCAGCTTCATCATTTACTTAACAAACTCCAGAGGCGAAATTCGTGTTATTATTAGTGTTCACTGGCAATCGCTCTGGGGGGAGAAAAAGTAGGGGAGAAAAAAAAGGGAGCTGGTCAAGACCTCCAAACATAAAAGCAATTAGGCCTAAACACAGCAGGCTAGCGAGTGGAAGATGTGACTGTAAATCTTCAACTTGGCCAATTTTCTGACAGTGGAGGATAAAAGACGAGATGGTGGTGGGGTGGGGGTGGGATTAATCTGGACATCCTTCTTGTCTGCAAGGTTTGGGCGGAAGGCTGCGCTTCCCTGGCTCGTGCATGGACTGCATCTCGATTTCAGCTGGACTTGAAGAAGGCCGGGTGGGGCTGCAGGGTGACTCATCACCCCGAGTGTGCTTCTAAAGCCAATAGCACATCACCACAGTGTGTTACTCTTGTTACCCTTGTAGGCACTGTGGGCTGCATGATCAAAGCTACTTTAGAGCAGTGTTGGGGTGGAATACAAGTTTATTAAAACCTATTCAGAATACAGAAATCATCAGTGCTGGATTATTAACTATGTTATACAGTCAGCCCACATGCTCGTTAGATGACCTCTAAAACGGACCTCAGTAAAGGGGCTTCTTTACAAAGACCAAAGTTCCAGTTAAAATGTAAACAGACAGCTAAATCAAGGTGATGAGCCTGTTATTCAGCTCTGTGTTTAATGAGCTCCTTATGAGGAATGGTCAAACTAATAATCTCCTTATTAGACAATGTGTTTACCAGTCAAAAGCTTAGTAACAGTGTTGTAGTGGACGTCTGCTTAGCGTTCCCCTGGACTAACTGTTACTAACAAGCGTTTGACTGCACTAACAGTGGACTAAAGCTGGTGATTAGAGTAAAACCTTAAACGAGAAGTGAAGTCTTCAAGATACATAATACAATAAGGCTGCCAGTCAGTAACAGCGAGGAACAGTGAGGATGGCTTACCAAGTTGTACTGTGAATGCATTCTGTGGATGTTATTTTGGTCTGTTGCCGTGCAGTGGTATACTCAGTATTCAGCCATCAGTGTGATTTGAGTGAACCACCATCAAGTATTACTAATAACTGTATAATTACACATAATACATGTAACAACATTGTAACTACTGGTAACGTATGTCCTGTAAGAGTCAGATTACAGAAGTTCAGATTGCAAGTACCTACATCATGTAGGGAAATCCACTTGTCTAGGTAATTACATGTGTAATTACCAAACAGGTAACTTTAGACTTTTTAAGACTAACAAACAATCAGCTTGCGACTTGCCTAAACGGGGACTTGAACCCAGGAGCCTCAGGTTAAAAGTCTGATGCTGTACCAATTTAGCAATCTCAATTGGGCCCTATGGAAAACCCAAACCATCATGAAAGCAAATGGCAATTATCAGAATGCAATGGTAGCATGACACTGGTCATACATTACTGGACACTATATTATAGGACATCACCTGGAGTGTCTTATGACAGCATATGAAATATGCTAAGACATTATGGCATGGTTATGTCATCATGTAAGCGATAGGTAGCTGGATGTATAGTATAAGTACCTGTATAATAATATAAAAAAATGTAAATTGTAAAAAATTTAAAAAATACTTATTTATTTATTTACTTATGTTTACATTCCTTCATAACAGACAGTTTAGAATACATAGAAAAAAATAAAATTAATAATAATAATAATAATAATAATAATAATAATAATAATAATAATAAACATTTTATGATATGATCACCTTATAATGTAACTTAGTCTATAACCTATAACTGGCCTCTGCTTGCATACTATAGTAACCGAGGAATGAGGAATGAATTAAGCTTGCTGAGAACCTCAACGTTAAAGAGCCATGAACAAGGTAAAGGAAATGACAGTCCATCCAATTAAAATGACCTCCCCTCCATCTCCTCCGCCCGCAGGTGATTAGAAACCTTAGCCTAATGCTTTACTGTCGCTAAACATCCGGATTTATTCAGCCTCCACATCCAAACGACCCATTTGCGCTACTAGAAACCAATCAAGCCGGTGAAAGCCTCCAATATGAGCCGATGGTTGTTCTGCAATCACCCACATGCACTGATTTGGGGGGCCCCATGTGCTTTCAGCGTAATCAGGGCTTGGGTGGTGGGCCGGAGGACGGGATGATGGTGGGCTGTGGGTCTGCCACTTTGAAGGACGTCTCAGATCTGGTCATGGGCCCCTATTGATGTGGGCTTTGATCCAGGCGGTACAGATCCTTCATTTGAAAGCGCTTGTGTTCAGTCAAGTGCCCCCAACATCATCTCGCTCGAGAGCGACTCCAACAGTTGCCTCGGCGTTGCTTGTTCTGTTTATGTAATGCTGATTTCCTGAAAGTAAGTACCAAACGATGACTCGCTCGAGGGATAGTAATCATAAACGTCCCTCCATCATTTCCTTTTTATTCCCCACCGGGATTGGCCCGGAGTTTGAATGGAGTTTCGGGACAAATTGTGCTTTATCTAACGACTTGGCAGGGGACTAAATGACTCATTGATTTTTGCAGAATTGCGGTACTTTCGGAAAAATGAGAAAAAGGATCTGAAGATTGTTAGATTAATTCCCACCCAGTTTCCAGGCCTGCATAGCTTCAGATCTCTTCAGATCTCGGCCTGGACGGGACACTCATAAATAAAACTATTACCACATTCTGAAGGAAATATTTAAAGGTGGACTTTCATCTGCGAGACGTTAGGGCAGGAAAACTTTCATTAAGCGGCAGAATGAATCTCTAGCGGGAGGGTCTTTCACAAGACCAGCGATCCCACATGGACTGTAGATCAATCTGAATATCCGCTAGTGTCATTGCCAAGCTAATGGTTATGGAGGAGCGGAGGGATCGGGGAATGGGAAAGTTTGCTCTGTTCTTTCTGCGGGTCCATCTGTCTCTCTGCACCTTCTCTTTGCTTCTGTAAGGCCAAACGGGTCAGCCCAGTGTCTCAAAGCAATAGCCAACACTTGCCATCAGTCTGCTTTTGCACATGTGTTGAGCCTGATGGAGTGGGAGTTCAGGGCTCCATTTATCACATACAGCATCAAGCTCAGGGCTCAGGTTTGTTTTCTAAAGAGGGATGTTTGTGTGCAGTAGATTTGTTTTTATTAGACATTATAAATCAATTAATATCAATTTTGACGGATACGGATATTACTTTGTCTTCTCCATCATTCAGCATAATGCCAGAATGTCAGGTTCTTCACATCTTCAGATTCATCAGACAAGACAACTCACATTTAACCTTTTTATTAATGTGTTAAAACTACTCATTAATGCTATGTAATTTATATGTAAATAGTTTGACAAAACAAATTATCAATAAACTCATTTAAATCATTCATAAAAGCTTTGTATGGGTAGTCCTATTTCAAAGTGGCCCTTTTTCAGTTTAAGTGATTACGTCAACACTGTAAGACTTGAAGACAAACACTAGCAGGGTGTACTGGGAGGGGTTTTAGTTGTACTGTGAGGAGATTAGGATGTACTTGAAGTGGTTTTGGTAATAGCGGGAGGGGTTTGGTTGCACCTGAATGGGTTTTGGTTGTATCTAGGTGGGTTTTGATTGCACCTGGATGGGATTTGTTTATATCTAGGTGGGTTTTGGATGTACCTGGTTGGGTTTTGGTTGTACTTGGTTGGGTTTGTGTTGTATCTAGGTGGGTTTTGGTTGTACTTGGTTGGGTTTGTGTTTTATCTGGGTGGGTTTTGGTTGTACCTGGATGGGTTTTGTTTATATCTAGGTGGGTTTTGGTTGTACCTGGATGAGTTTTTGTTGTATCTAGGTTGGTTTTGGTTGTACCTAGATGGGTTATGTTTATATCTAGGTGGGTTTTGGATGTACCTGGATGGGTTTTGTTTATATCTAGGTGGGTTTTGGTTGTACCTGGATGGGTTTTGTTTATATCTAGGTGGGTTTTGGTTGTACCTGGATGGGTTTTGTTTGTATCTAGGTGGGTTTTGGTTGTACCTGAATGGATTTTGTTTGTGTCTAGGTGGGTTTTGGTTATATTTGGATGGGTTTTGATTGTACTGGTAGGGAATTTGATTGTACTGGTAGGGAATTTGATTGTACTGGTTGGGATTTTGGTTGCACTGGAAGGAGATTGGGTTGAACAGGGATTGACGTATTGCTTGTACCTGGTGGAGTTTGGGTTGTACTAGGAGGGATTTGGGTTGTATGGAGAAGAGTTTTATTTGTACTAGGAGGGGTTTGGGGTGTACTGGGAGGGGTTTGGGGTGTACTGGGTGGGCTTTCATTGTGGGATGTGGCTTTTATTTATTTCAGATGACCTCCTGAAGTGGCTTGCGTGACTAGATTTTATTTTAAAAGCATCTTGGGTATGTTTACAAATGCGTTTTTTATGTAATTAGGCCTCCAGATGCTATATAATCATGATACTCAAGATGCGTGAAGTGACTAGGTGTAAATGAGATTCTCTGGGCCCCAAAGCCTTAGCTAGGCCAGAACTAGCCCCAGTTTAGGAAAAGATTAGCTAACTAGCTAGTAATTTTGTCTAATTCTACAATTTGTAGCTCTTTTACTCTAATCCAACTTTCATTTAGTTACTAACAATATAAAAAGATAAAGCATCTCTTGCTGTTATACCCGTTACACACATAATAAAATAAACCATACTGTAAGTTTAAAATGGCCCTGTAGATTAGAGATTTATCGGCCTCTCCGGAGTGAATGGAGTGTGAAGACACATTAAACAAGGTCGATTCTGCTTACACTCAACAGTGCTTCATTGATCCATTCTCTTATCGTGCCACCTGCAGACAATATGGACTCACAAATTGAAGCAAAACCCTTTACATCAGAGAGCTTAAAGGGGCTTGTGCTTATTCCGCGAGGAGAAGACCATGCAGTCGCTCTCAGAATGCTTTTTCCCATAGATTAAAACAGCACCTTTATTATGTTTTCACCCGTTTCAGCCTATTCTTGACTCTGTGCTCACCAAGCTCAGCCCTGGAGGCAGGAATGCTTATCTTTGAAGTTGAACCTTCATTAAAACCCACTTTTCAAAGAAGCATCATTCATTTCATGTTCAATCCAAAGATAGAAACGGAGACAGAAAGAACAGGAGAGAAGCAAAGGAGAGTATCTGTCATTCTTCGCTTTCAAGCAGAAGACTTTCACATCCTCAACCACCTCCTCACCCTTTGCCCCTTTTCCTAGCTTTTTATTTTCTTTTTTTGGGGGGAAAAACATATAATTACACAGAAGTAGGCTATTACATAGAGACCCACTTGTACAAGAGAGTCCACTCCTGGCTTTGCCTTCGTTTTACTGGTACTGATTTTCAGGAAATGGCTCTCAGGGCAGATTAGCCAGGTTTGCCAGCAGAGTATCTCATGGGCAGGATAATGTGAACCCAGACAGAATATCTGCTCAAGGGTTCGTCCAAACAATGAGGATGAGCTGTCAGTAAATCATCAGCTCCTTGGCCCCGGCTCCCTGACCGCCAGTGGCATCTACCAGACGCATTTGCAAATGTAGAGACACCTAAATTGTAGCTTAATCCGCCCTTGGCCTGGCCGTAAATCCATAAATCAGAAAACGTCCGCTTCGCGGCTGCTGTCTATCGGCACTTCTGCTGCGTTATGGCATGCGGTTCCACCGGAATAACGAAAAGGCTTTAATGCTTCATGATGTTTAGGGCTTTTCTCCTCAGAGAATGACCTTCCACAGTCATACACTACACAACTTCCAGAAGTACCTTCAGCTTTGGGCCAAGTCTTCACTCTCTGATTACAGCAAGCCTTTACTGATGTATGTTTATGAATATGCGGCAATATGTTTCCTGCCACCACCCACCAAAATAATCTGATCAACACTCATCATCCAAAGATTAGCTGTAACCAGAAGGAATGAAACTTGGTGGGTGGGTTTGGCATTGTGAGATATGCCAAGTCTCACACTTGGCCACACGTGACGTAGGCAAGGACAGTCCTTATCACTGTACCTGACTGACCCAACAGCCACGATTATGGACATTTGGTGAGCAGTGATGTCGTCTATGAGTCCTGATAGTGCCAACACCATTGGCAGATGGCTTCATGATGCAGGACCCTTTTGTTTTTTCTTGTTGACATTGTCAACTGGTGTGTGTGTGTGTGTGTGTGTGTGTGTAGAGGCACCGTGGTCAGCCCATGACAGTTTGTTGTCATGGGTCACACGTCCATGTGATGGATTACCACAGGACACCATTAGGAAACTCTACAACTCCATGCCGAGACGTCTGGTATGTTGCATTTGCAAACATGGTGGCCTGACGCCATACTGAGAGACTACTTCTGTATGTGTAGCTCAGTAAATATTGATCACATAAGTCTAAATTTATCATTATTTATTGATCCTGGTCACCTTTATCTTCCTTCCCAACAGCACCGCCCATTTATAATAAACACCAAAATTCCAAATCAGTTTTTGCAACAATATCAGAACATGAACAGTTGAGTTTACATTACCAATTTAAGGAAATCAATTGAATCGAGTGATTGTAGTTCCTACAAGGAAGGAGACATTATGGACATGTACCAAATTATGAGTTGGTGTGTTTTATATAAGTCACTTCATTTATATTTCTTTTCCAGCACATATTATTCAGTGTTAATGAGCTGCGTTTGAGGATATTAAATAATCCACTTGCATAAGGACAGCAAAGTCAAAGGCACAACAGAAGTTTCCATGACTGAAATTCAAATTATAGACACAGAACTGAGTTTCCTAATGACTTTGCCAGGCCTGATAGACATCACTTATTAAAGCTTTCATCTTAGAGAGAGGAGGACATCAAGCTCCACTCCTTCTTCAGAACTAAGAACATCCACAGGTGTTTCTGTCCATCCTTCCACTGTGAGAAGAGACCTCAACAGCATAGGACAATAGAAGAAGCTGCTGGTGTTCACCGGACAATGGACTTGCAACCCCAGGGTCCAGACTTAATCAAAGTGTTTGGGAATACTCTGATCATTAGAAGCGGGAAATGCAACCAACTTCTAGGACTGAACTGGAGGCGTGAAAAAATATCCCTGCAGATTTTTCTAAAAAGTTTAAATTAATATTATATTTTATTAATACTATTAAATTTTGTTGACAAATCTGTACATTGCTCTGTGTTTTCTTTTTTATTCATTTTATTATATATATATATATATATATTTTTTTTTGTGACTAGCAATAGAGTAAGCATAAAGGTGTTTTTTTACTTTTGCACAGTACTGTAAATATATAAAAAATAAAATAAATAAATAAATAGTGCAATTAGATATTTAGATATGAAATTATATAAGCAATAAATAATTGCTTATAATATTTTTTGTAATTAAAATTCCAATTCATCTGTCTATGTTTCTTTCAGTTACTATAATTTCTATCCATATAATCAATACATCTCTTTCATGTGGATTCTTAAGGAACACTAAAGCTAATTTTGTAAAGCTTTTACTAAAATTTTATTTTCCTCAATTATGTATTTCACCTCTAGCTTGTGTAGACACAGCACATGAAGAACAGGGACCACTGCCGAGGTAACATCTCTGTGAACCCCTGAGCTGGAATGACCACTCTGAGACCCCATGTTTTACGGCCACGTGCTGATGGAGCAAGGTCAGGGGTCAAATGCGGCGGGATCACAGCCGTCCCCACAGGGAGAGAGAGGGGTGATGGAATGGTAGATTCAGGTCAAACTGAGCAATTTCGGATCGGCTTCCAGGATTGGCTCTGCCACGTGTGCTAGGACAGAGGGAGGGTGTTGGGGGACATTAAGACTTCAGTATGAGCAGTAATCTAACACGAGCATATGACACTTGTTAGCTTGTTAGATTTTCTGATTTACCTCTGTATTGCACCCTGCTGTGTACATGTATTGGATATCACAGCTGGAGGTTTGTCTACTGAGGCAGCTCGAGATTATCTTTTTTAATGATTATTTTATTTATTTAATTTACACTTATATTATATATCCACTAAAGAAAAGCTGCACCCAGAGGGAAGTGTGGGATTGCAGTGCTATTGGGAAGGAAGATAGAGGTCACCAGGAACAATAACTGATGATAAGTTTAGACTGATATGATCAATATTTACTGAGCTACACATACAGAAGTCTGTCTCTCAGTATGGCATTGAGTTGCCATGTTATCCAATGCAACATGCCAGACGTCTCGGTATGGAGGTGTAGAGGTTCCTAATGGTGTCCTGTGACAATCCGTCCCATGCATCTTGACTATTCCCACACAGTTCCTGCGGATGGTGCGGTAGGGGTGGAGGTGGAGTTACAGCAGGCCTTCTGGACAAGTAACAAGTCGTTCATCTTGGTGCTGACTGCGGTGCCTCCACACGGATTCATTGGTCCTCTCCACCAAGACCAAAACGAGATTCGCCACTGAAGATGACCCACTGCCCTGACAGTCTGGCACGACACCATCGCGGTCTTAGGTGATGTTGGCGTGATGATGTTAAGGGCGGTCATCGTAACGGCCTGCATGCATGTAGGCCTGTGTTGTACAGCCGTCTGCCAATGGTGCTGGCACTTACAGGATGACTCATGGAGGACATCACCGCTCGCAGAGGCTGGGGTCTGCAATAGTGGCTGTTGGGTCAGTCAGGTACAGACATAAGGCCCGTCCTTGTTACATCACATGCGCGGTCGAGCGTGAAACCTGAATCATTCGCATGTCTCACCATGTCAAACCTACCCACCATGTTTCAGTCCTGTTGGTTGATTCGTTCTGGGTGCAGCTATTTGTGCACCTATTCGTTTGATGATGAGTGGTTTTAAATTGCAGTCTCCAATAAATGGATTGTTCTATAGATAGCAACAATCTTATAGATGCTGTAATTGTGCATCATTTAGATGTCAGTCTTTTGGCCTTTTAAAGCCCAGTGTGACCTGGATTAGCTGTCAATCAAACATCCATTGTGTGTGTGTTGGGGGGAGATGTGATGTGCACATGTCAGATCACTGTCTCATAACCTTTGGTCACTCTTTCCTCACCTGTCACTTGTCAGTCCTTTGCCGCGGGTGACAGATCCCTCCCCCCGTCAGGTCAGCGGTGAGACAGTGGTAAAGAGATGGTCACTGACAGTAGCAGCACTGTAATCCTCACTTACACACTGAGCTGGTGGGCTGGGTGCAGGACAAGGGTAAAGAAATTAAGGGGTGTGTTTTTTTTTAAGAGACCCAAGCAGAGGCAGGGTTCACCTACAGGGCCGCTATAATTGTCCCGACTTTGTGTAAAGAGAACATGCTTCCTTTCTTACAGCATACTTGAAAAAGCTTCTATGACGTGTAACGGTAGAAGCCGTTTCGGTGGTATATTGCAAAATTTGAAAAATTTCAAATTTGAGAAAAATTGGAGAATTTTCATTCTAGTCTTATGTGTCACTGCTAGAAGGAACAAAACCTCATATCTGTAAAATATGAGGGAAGAAAATATGCTTTACTTTTATGTCTTTGAATTCAATGGAACCAGATTTTGTTCAGTGATAATGGGATAAATAAAAAAATGAAAAATTGTGCAAAATTTATGATACATTGTTTTCAACAGGTGATGTGTCTAGTAAGTTAATGGAGATCATACATTGATTATGCAAACATGACTGGGGATAGCAGAGGCATGTTTCCCCTAGCCTAATTTCATACTGGCCAAAGAATTTGGCTATAGCTGAATATCATTATAGTTGATTAGAATTGATTCTGGTAATAATAATGAGATAATAATAATAATAATGTATCTTTCCACAGCAAAAAGCCTGAGGGTACTAGTGGAAATGTTTTCATTCTGGATTCCTCCCCATGTTCTACACTACACATTATACTAGCAGTACGCCAAAGCCTCTCATTGGTAGATCAAATCCATCTCTGCCTTTGCTGCAGTGGAAGGAATAAGATTAGTGAAAACTAACTCTGGCCTGGTTTTAGGGCCTGGAAGTGATCAATGTCAGCTTAAATTAAAATAGCGATCTACAAAAATTGCAGAATATGTCGTCTTTGTTTTGCTTCACGAAACGAATTAAATATAAAGATCCCAGATTTTCCACACAGGCTGTATGCGTGACCTTATGATCTCACCAACTCGAAAAACAAATGTGCGTCTGTGTGGTTGTCTGTAGTGGCAGATTTCGCTCCTGTGTCTGTCTCCGTCTCTGCTAATTAGACGTGTTGTCCAATAAACCCAACAGCCCTCTTCAGCACACATACACACAGGCCACCATCCAGATAGCCCATCCACGGCTCCAACCCAAACACACGGCACCACGATGAATAGGAACGTCTCCTTTACACCCATTATCGAGCTCTCGTGAGGCCTTTGTGCGTTTTTTGTTTTGTGGCTTTGTGAGTGTCTACAGTATCATCAAAGCCGGCTCGCTGTAGCGCGGCGATCTTCACACAGGCCATGCAGATTTCTCCGTCTCTGCCCGTCTGTCTTGTATTCCTTTTCCCCCGGTCTAACCATCACTTAGCATCAGGGACTTATCATCTCCCCGTCTTGTTTCCCTGGCAGAAGTGTTCCAGTGTTTCCCTCCAACTTTCATTTGTACTCCAAATTACATATATTAAGAGTGACACTAAGTATTTACTCCAGCCTCATCTGGGACATCACAACATATTAGTTCTGTTATTCTGTTGTGACATCTCATTAGTCTTTAGGCCGCCGGCTTGAAATCTATCCAAACGAGTACTGTGAGATTCCGGAGAGTCCTTCAAGGAAAGCGACTGGCCTGCTGAGAGCGTGCACATGTTTGTTTTGGTACCTTTTGGGGACCGGAAAAGGGCTGTATTTAGCGAGGGCAGAGGAAAACCGGGGCTCACTCGCAATGGTAGCGCTCCAAAAGGGTCCTGACTAACTGAAAAGGCAAAACAGGTTCCTGTTTGGTTGCTAAGTGAAGACTAGGCTTATAAACTACACATAGGTTGATAATCAGCCCACTGAATAAAAAAGAAAAAGTTACCTTGCATGTTTAAGGTGGTAGTAACTTCAGGTTCCTGCAGGTGGTGCTGCATAAGAATGATCAGGCTATAAATACCTATGGGGTGTGAGTGGTGGGATCCTTGGATTGAGATGGGATGCTATAGTGCAGGGAATGTCTCGTTCCATGTGTGGAAAATGGCTCCAAAGCAGATGTTACTGAGGAGTGACTGCATTTGGGTGTGGCCAAAGACCATAGTGTGAAGGAAGTAGATGAATCTGCAGGTGTATGGAAGCGTACGGTCATACGGGTCTACCAGCAGTGGCTACAATCCCAGTCTACAGAGAATTCTCCTCGGAATTGTGCCAGGAAAGGCATCCACCAAATCTGGCCCAACTGTGGAATTTGAAGAGTGTCTGAACATTGATGTGGCCTACATCCAGAAACTTGGCCAGTCCATGCCAAATACAGTCCCAGCTGTCGTTTGTGCTAGTGGAAATATTACATGTTATTATATTCAGTTACTCATTTTTTGTCCAGTGAGCTTCCTGGTTGTTGATAACCCTCGGACAGCTGTAGTTCCATCCTGGCTGCTCCTACGCTGGTTGCTCCTGTGATAGAATCCCCAACTCTACCCCCCTTATTCAAATATGAATAACTTCCAGTTTGGAGGGAGAACTATGTATTCACCACCCTACATGATATGATATTTATCTCACTGGTGGAAACATGATGCTCATACTGGAAGTGGGTGATGATTTTCATCCTCCTGAGACCCCAGGGTCCTCGTATTAGGACATTACACTTCTGCTTCTCTGCACCATGATACTTTTTAAAACGTTGACCCTTTGACCTCATATGAGGACATTGCTTTTTGCCAAAACAACTTCCTGTACAAAGACACCATTTAGTTTTTATGCTTGTTAGGTCCCACTAATCCCAAATAGCTAGGAGAAATTAAAATTGCACACCAAGCAAGTCCAGGTCTCAGGAGGTTGTATCTGATGCATGAGTGTAAGAGAGGAGAGAACTCTAAGAACTTGGTCTGGGGTTCTGGGAGTTTCTGCTTGGGCTGGAAGTTCAGACGACTCTTTGATATCGCTCCCTGTATGAGACTGAAAGCTTTAGACTTAGTGAACAGTCTATCATCACTTCCTTTTCTAGGGTTTGAGTTCAAGCCTGATAGCCAATCCCTGGACAGAGTCAAACTAAAACTGTTCTGTACCTGTCTCACACTATGTTGTGTCCTTTACCTGTCCATTGCAATGTCCTCAGGTCAGTTATGGAATTCCCTTTATCATTCTTTTTAGATGACTCTTTCTGGTGGGTCTCTATAGTAGCACTTTGTGCTTGTACAGGTACAGACTGTAGTCCATCTGTGTTACACGGCTCTTCAGTGGTCAGCACCTCCACAGGACCACCACAGAGCAGGCATTATGTGGGTGGTGGATCGTTCTTAGGACTGCTGTGACACTGAGGTGGTGGTGGTGTGAGTGGATCAGACACGGCAGTGCTAAGAATGATCCACTACCTAAATAATACCTGTGGGGGTCTTGACAGACGATCTATGATTATGGAATATATACATGGAATATTGACCTGATAAAACGGACAGTGTGTGTCCTCAGTAAAGTGGCCGGTCAGTGTGAAATACATATGGCACGCATGTGTCTCCTCCAAGCAGTTGTATGTATGCGCATGTGTGCAGGGGAAACCTCTGGTTTATGCCTGCCAGCTTTTCCTTGTCCCAGAGCATGTGAATTCAAATGAGCTCTGGTGACAGAGGAGCTGATCTGAGGAGCCAAAGCCCGGACAATGAGGCAGATAGTGGGGGTGGTGGGGAATAGAGGGATGGAGGGATTCCTCTTCTCTATCCGCTCTCGCCCCTGGCTGTGGCAAAGGCAATCAAAGACACGATGAGCTGTGTCTCTTCTGGAAGAGCAATGAGTCTCATGAGACTGGCCAGGCCATCACTAGGCCATCATAGCGTCTGAGAAAGAGAGAGAGAGAGAGAGCGAGGGAGAGAGAGACTAAGGGGGAGAGAGAGGGAATCATTCTCCACAGGCGCTCCTTCAGCAGGGTCATTTAAACTGGCTCCATTTAGCCAGACACTCGAATCTCAGCATCAATATTTATTTTACAGCCCCTCATCACCCCACAGACACACTCGCGCGCGCACACACCCTGTGAGCCCATCCCGGCCCGAAAGTTTATTTTTTGGTCTGTCTGTTACATTTAAGACGCTGTGACTGAAGTCTTTTAAGGGCTCCTATAAAAAGGGGCCTGTTTACCGAGTTTCCATTATAATGGCAGTAAACTCCGATCAAGGCCCGTTTGGAAAGCCAGGAACACACAGTGTGAGAGTAATGAAACTGCACGTGTGCGGAAAAACACATTTTGCTAAATTGGATTTTTGTTAAACGTCCAGATTCCAAAGCGGCCCACTGCCACAATATGCTTCAGTAATTAAAAGATAAAAGTTTTAATCCCAGCCTCGACGGGACGATAAGAAAGAGGTATGACCTCATACATGTTATCAGATTCTCTTTAATTGTGGGCCATTGAGGTTGGATTAAAAGGTGCCATGATAAGTTCCCTATGCTCTGTTTGATATGGATGGGATGTAGAAAGAAGGGGAGGCATTGAGCATGCATGCGCATGTGTGTGTGTGTGTGTGTGTGTGTGTGTATATGTGTGTGTGTGCGAGTGTGTGTGTGTGTGTGTGTGTGTGTGGTAGGTGGGTGTGTGTGCAAGTGTGTGTATGTGTGTGTGTGTGTGTGTGCAAGTGTGCGAGTGTGTGCAAGTGTGCGGGTGTGTGTATGTGTGTGGGTGTGTGTGTGTGTGTGCGAGTGTGGGTGGGTGTCTGTGCGAGTGTGTGTGTGTGTGAGTATGTGTGTGGGTGTGTGTGTGTGCGAGTGTGTGTGTGTCATTTAGATTTGTCTAAATGCTGCTTTGATCTTTGCACAATTGATATAAACCAGTTATGCTGATTTTTAAAAAGTGGATATTTATGCAAGTGCCATTCAGATGGCTCATCCACTGATGGACCATCACTGTTAGACCAAGGTCTTCAGATCAAGCAATTCATCGTCATTCAAAGTAGTCATTGTCATAAAGACTCGCAGAAGGAGTCTACCGACAGGAATGAACCCGGTGGGTAGGTTTGTGAGACGAGCTAATATGTTAATATGTGATGAAAGTAAGGACAGGCCTTATCAGTGATGTCCTCCATGAGTCATCCTGTTACTGCCAGCATCATTAACAACACCGGACTACATGCATACAGACCATTACAACGACTGTCCTTGGTGTCATGCCAGACTGTCATGGAGTCACTCAGGATGGTAGTGAAGAGTGGTCAGCGCCAAGATGGTTAGCTTTCACGGATTACATGTTTAGAAGGCCTGGTGTTGCGCCACCTCCACCTCTACAGCAAAATCAAGTGTGAGAATATTTAAGATGGATTATCACAGGACACTATTAGGAACTTCTGCAACTCCAAGCTGAGATGTCTGCATGGTGCGCTATTCCTCTTTTGAAATTAAGACGAGAGTCCTGAATTAACCTGAAACCGTTTTTTTTAACATCTGATGGAAACACACTGCTTAATCTCCCACAGTCTGTGAATTATCCAGGACTTCCAGAAGACCACATATACCAAATCTTGATTCTGCTGTCACCTTATAATTCTGTTGGTAGTCATTTTCACCTGTTATGCCAGCAGTCCAGCTCCTGAAGGCTCAAGTGATGGGAGAGCTTGCTTGGCTGTGTCTATCTAGTAATCATAGAGAAACTAATCCTGGTTCCACAATTTACTGTTGGCCCAACTATCAAACTGGAACCATGAATGAAGAGTATTAAGAGTAATACAGTGAGTGCGCAGTTGAAATGCAACAAGCAGGATGTTGTTAACTATGCTGACTAACAAATGATCAAAAATGACAGATATGCATTCTTACCCTTCCATTCTCAATGTCTCCACAACTGGAGGGTCCACAACTGAATAAACCCTCTCCGAAGAGGTTATGTAAGTGACTTTACAGGCTGTGTGTCCGGTACGGATGACAGTGGCTTATATCGGCTATGTAAGATTAGATAAGATAATCCTTTATTCCTCCCACAGTGGGGAAACTCACAGTGTTACAGCAGCGAAGGGACAGCAAGGCACAGAAGATAAACAGTAGAATGTAAATAATAAAAAAAGTTATTTACAAATAATTACACATACAATTTTACATTATATATATATATATATATATATATATATATATATATATATATATATATATATATAGAAATAACCCCAGGTTGTATGAATGCTGTGCAGTATGACCTATTGGTAAGTATTCCACCACATCTTATGGGAAATAAGTTTTCATAGAGGCACTTAAAGAAGAATTTAGTCAGATGCTCTGAAAATGTTGAACGATCGCTGCTGTCCAATAAAACATGTATCTCCAATTTTGTAAATTTTCACTTTTAATGCCTTGCTTGAACACAGCAGCTGCTGCTTACCCTGTGTGAAAATTTCATGATGAATGGATCAGAAATGGCCCAAAACTCCTTTGAGAGAAGTCTGGTTCCATTGACTTACATTTAAATTACGTTTTTGCCCTCTACTGTAAAGTTGCCATATTGAAGATACTTATTTTCCTTTGGACAGCGACGATATGTCAGGAGGTCATCAATATTCCAAATGTCCTCTGGTAACTTTACTTCATATACTGTAAAAAGTGCAACCTAAAAAATGACTTATGTTTCTTCAGGAAACTTGAACAATTGTTTTGATTTATGAGGATACAGAGTCCTATTTATAGGTTGAATAAACCTAATTAATTAGCTTGTAACAAATTACCGTATTTATTTTACATCGTCCGTACCAATGAAACACTTTTCACAGTGTAACTTATGTCTGGAAAACATGGCCTGTCTGAATATTTTGCAATAACCGAGACATGCTGCCCTTTTTCATTCGGAACAAACACTTAAACTACAAGGCTAATGTGGCTTAAAAGTAATTGATGCTTACTGCCCACTCATTAGCTTTGCGCAAAGCTAAGTTATCTCATTGTGCAGTTCAATTGTCGAGCGAGTGACATTTAAAACATTTCATTGGAATTGCTTTAAGTTTCATAGCATGGTGGAGGAATATTTCGTCACTGTCCAAAGAAAAACAGGTATCTCCAAAATGGTAACTTTACAGGAGAGGCCAAAAACCTTTATTAATTTGAATGGAAGTCAATGGAACCAGACGTCTTTCCAAGCAGTTTTGGGCCATTTCTGTCAGGCCATTCTTCAGGAAATTTGTGTAAACAGCAGCTCATGTGGACAGCGAAGATATGTAGACTGCTCTAAGGCAAAAAAGCCACACACACCCCATAAAAAAATGTAAAATAAAAGTAGATTTTTTATTGTTTTATCCTCATTTAGATTCCATGCCACTCCGAAGACACAGGTTTAAGTTCATTAGGCATTGCAACACTTGGTTCCCATCAACAGCCCGGTACGGAAATCCGAGCTGGTTGGAAATCCCCCTGTCAAAATTTGACATGGTTTGGGGCAACTGCATGATGATTTACATTAGCTTTGTAACTGCTCTGCAAACGAACTTCCTGACACTGAACATGTCTTGGCTCCCTGACTCATGTAAATCTGACTTACTGAGTAAACTATTCCCTTCACTACAGAACACAAACCAGGGCTTTCTGTCGCGGACACATTCATGATCTGACTCTCCGCTGTGAGAGTCATTGATGGCTGTGAGGCAGTGCTCAGCAGTATTGGTGCTGGGAGGCAGAGAGGAAGCAGTGGTGATAAGGGCGGGTGCTGCTTGCTGGTCATTATGGTGTGTTTACCTGGGGACACAGTGGGGGGCCTGCGGGGCTCTTATTGATGAGGCTGGAGGATTGGTGTCTCTGAGCTCCACCGTGGATCCATATCCAATAACACGCACTGTCTGCCCAAATGCCTCACACTGTGCTGATCCAGTCTGACGCACAGAGCATACAGACTGCTAACTATCCACACAATCCCGCTATACCCCACTCCGCTGCCTGGGCGGACCCTTATTTACAGTGCTCATGTTTGTATGTGCTTTTCATTCTTTAGGTCAGAGTCGCTTAGATACAGTGGTAGTGATGTACACCTACGTACACTCATCATCGAAAGGGTAGTTGCACAAAGAGTTGCACCCAGTAGGAGTCAACTTATCGCTGTACGATAAGTTGATGGGCCTTATCACTGTACCTGACTGACCCAACAGCCACGGTGGTGGACAGTCAGCGAGCAGTGATGCCCTCTGCACCTGGTTTTAGACCACAATCATTTATTAGTATGGTGTAGGGCCTCCTTTTGCGGCCAATACAGCATCAGTTGGTCTTGGGAATGACATATACTGCGTCCTGCACAGTGGTCAGAGGAATTTTAAGCCATTCCTCTTGCAGGATAGTGGCCAGGTCACTACGTGATGCTGGTGGAGGTTCGTCCTTCTTGGTGGTATGCTGACATTACCCTGGATACCGTGGCTCTTGATACATCACAAAGACTTGCTGTCTTGGTCACAGATGCGCCAGCAAGACGTGCACCAACAATTTGTCCTCTTTTGAACTCTGGTATGTCCCATAATGTTGTGTGCATTGCAGTATTTGGAGCAGAACTGTGCTCTTACCTGCTAACTGAACCTTCACACTCTGCTCTTACTGGTGCAATGTGCAATTAATGAAGATTGGCCACCAGGATGGTCCAATTTAGCCATGAGACCTCCCACACTAAAATGACAGGTGTTTCAGTTTCATTGTCCAACCCCTGTGTGTAAATTATATTATAATACAGATTTAGCTATTTGATACATTTAATACAGTATTTAAATTGTTCTCTAAAGTTCTACATAGACGGAATGGGACTTTGGTCAGGGTGAACAATTGGCAGATGTGGTTTAAGAGTCCCATTTATGCCCAATGATTTGGTATAAAACAAGCTGTTTTTATTGCTGAGCTTGTGAATATTTTAATGAGCTTTTCTCTGATTGGCTGTTTAATGGCAAGACACATCAATGATCACAGGAGCATCATGTGGGAATAGACTAAATAAAACGACTGTCCCTGTTCATGTCTCAACACCCCCTCTGGTTACTTCATGTCAAAGCACAGCTCTTCCTGCTCCACCCTGGCTCCACCCACTCCCACACCTGAGATCAATCTGTTACCCATTAGGACTTGTATTAAGACTCCTCTGTTTGGCCTGTTGGTTTGTGAAGTCTCTGTTGTCCCTTTGTTAGTTCTAGCTGTGTTTCTTTTCAGTTCTTGTCCTCTTTGTTTGGTAGTGTTTGTGTTAGTCTTGAGTTCTTGGCCCTTTTTAGTTTCTGCTGTTGTCTCTCAATTTATGGACATGTCTTTAGTGATACCCACCTGTGTTTTGACCCCTGTTACCCGGACTAACTCAAATAAATCCACTATGCACTTGTATCCCACCTCAACCACTCCGTTACACCCTCTGAGTAAATAAGCTCCATTGTCAGACTATTTTGTAATCTGTGCTAGGTTGCTACTAGCTAACGTTACCTATACTAGCTACTCGCTTTCCATCTGGGCATCAACACAGTAGATTAAAGTTGTTCCTCACCATGTAACTTGGAGTTTAAGATGATCTGCTTCAACCAGCAAACACGGAGACAACCACACAGCATGCCTGCTACTTCCAGGCTGCTGTTGGGGCTGTGATGTTAATAAAGGAGGAGCAGCTCCTCTCTCCAGTTTCCTCAGTGTTCAGTAAAGTTGGGCCATATTGTTGAAGGTTGGGGAAAATGTGAAATGTGCAGAGCAAACTAACAACTCTAAATTAACGTGGTCTGGGATCTTGTTCATGACCCCAAATCAGCATGCTGCACCTCTTTGTTTTACATGGTTTACTGTTTATCAATGCAGTACCCATATAATACCTGCTCTGTGGTGGTCCTGTGGTGGTCCTGACCATTGAAGGACAGAGTGGCTAATTAAGTATGCATAGAAGAGTCTGTATTTGTAGAACTACAAAGTGCTGCTATATGGAAAGTCGGGCTGATAACGAGTGTAGAAACAGGGAGGCAGTTTTAATGTTATGGCTGATCGGTATATACGCATGTCCACCATGTTTGGGTGTGTGTTCTGCGTAATCTGATCTGAAGCTGTGTGCTGGGTGTCAGACAGGCTGAGCCTTCACAAAGGAACCCCGACTGCACCAGGTCATCAACAGGGTAATAGAGCTCAGTGGGGGGCACAGTTAGCTACAACCCCACCACAAACACACACGCAAGCAGATATATGAGAGGGCACAGGGGGAGATAACCCACCTGACCAAACCCACCTCCCCCATATAGACATATACAAGAAGCAGCCTAAGCTTATCAACTGCTCCTGTGGTCCCTGGGGTCTGATTATACCCCTTTACAACCCCCCACATAGTGCTTTTACATATACTCACTCACACTCTCTCTCTCTCTCTCTCTCTCTCTCTCTCTCTCTCGCATGACCAGATGCATTAAGCCTTGTGCACCAGATTCAGGCACAAATCGGTGCATACTGTTTATATGTATGTAACATATAAGGCTAAATGCACAGTTTATACATTATTCATTTCACTCACACATGCACATTTTAAATAGTGTTGCATTAAAGCAGGTAGAGATATTGGAAGCAAGGCTGGTTGTCACTCCATCTCCACCCCTACTGCACAATCTGCAGGAACTGTGTGAGAATATTCAAGCGGCATGGGATGGATTATCACAGGACACCATTAGGAACCTCCACAACTCCATGCCGAGACTTCTGGTATGGCAAACATGGCGGCTTAACGCCATACTGAGAGACACCACTTTTGTAGTATGTGTAGCTCAATAAATATGGGCCAATACTTTTTCTTTTTTGTATAAAGAGTTTATCAGTGATTCTGTTCACTGATAATGTACAGAAAGGCTGTACACTGACCATTTTCATGGTTGTATTACCCTGCGTGCACACCACAAGCAATAAAGTCTCTCAGTGTCACCCAAGCTTCGGTTTTTAATTAGAGTCCTGTATACAAATAAGGACACAAAGAAAATCTGGACGCTGTTGAGTAATGTTGAGTCTCCATTATGCAAAAGTATACTCTCAGTAGGAACCAAAGTCAGTGGAGGGGTTTTGAGGAAACATTAGCACTTGGTACGAGGGCACTACGGTGGTCGAAGTGCAAAACAAATAAACATTTAAGAAAACAAAATTACAAAAATAATAATAATTTACGAATGAAAAAAGAGCATTTCAGAAAACTAAATTTCAAAAGTAAAAACAATTAACAAGACGTGAAACACCTTGTTTCAACAACAGGGTAGGTCTAACACCCAGGAAGTGCTTGCTGACCCTTGTCAATCAAACTGTTTGGAGGTGGTAGAGTGAGTGAAGTTTGGGATGGCTATCACGCTAAGGCATGTTTTGTCCATTTGGTGGTATGTGTTTTAGCCAGGTGTGGAAGGTCTTTAGATTTTTTGAAAGTGTAGACGAAAGAAAGAGACGAACATGCTGCGTCTAAACCACTTGGATTTGGTTATAAACCACTGGTTACCCACTACAGCTAGCGTTACAACCCACTTACTTTCATTAACACGTCCAACTCGTCTCCTGTTCGCCTCTTTCTACTAAACAGTTTGATTGACAACAAGCACTAGTGTGTTAGACCTACCCTCTCCGTCAGAATGTGTCGATACTGGTAAAAGTGTTTCACGTCTTGTTAATGAGTTTTTACTTTTGTTATTTTGTTTTCTGAAATTATAATTATGTACTACTGGACCACTGTAGAGAATGCACTATATGTTATATTGCTATATGTGGGCTACATTTGGACCAAATCTATACAAACAGGTGTATCAACCAATATTTCTGGGGATATATAAAGGCTATGATGGGTCACTGTCTCCTCCTAAGGTTACATAGATGCCATTCTCCTTATTATAAGTCAGAATATCATCAAAACGTTAAGGCTCTAATTCTATGACTGCCGCAGTTTATCTGATTAGAACAGTTGTGGTGGTCTACCACCGACCACCTCTACTTTCTTTGAGCTCCTTTGACCTTCTCCCTCTCTATGCAAGCTGATTTTCAGAAATCACCCACCAAGGAACTACCACCCCATGTGGGAGATGGGGGTTCAAATCCCAGTCTAGGTAGCAAATGCTGAACTACACCAATAAGAGTCCATAGGCAAGACTCCTAACACTACACTGGCCTACCTGTGATAAGAGTAACCTTGTAAGTCTCTCTGGATAAAAGCGTCAGCTAAATGCCTAAATTGTAAATGTAAATTTTCTATGAATCTCCTCAAAATCACCTTCTGAATGAATAACTTGTGAGTGCTACGAGTGCTTTGGTTGAGATCTTCAAGCGCCATTCTTTGCTCACCGTAGAATTCTTTTTTACATGGTCCCATGAGCAGTTAGCATGATTAGCTACAGCGTTAGCAGACTGAATGTTAAATGTAGACTTGTAGCACATTTTGCGCTGCGTCAGCTCACGCACATATCTCTGACTCTCCGTATATCCTTCTGTTTGTTTCCATTGGACCGCTGCAGAGCCGAACGCTATCCTGTCTTGGATGGAAGAAAGGCGCTCTGCATATTTTGTTCTTCTAAAGGATTCCCGCTCTCCCCTCAGGGCTCATGTCATCACTCCTGCCGTCCTGGTCAACATCTTCCTTCTTGGCCTTCTGGGATTCACCACCGCTGCCTCGTCCTCCATCTTGCTTTGTTCCGTCTGTGCGTTCAAGGGAAAAGAAGACGAATAAAATGTATCTCAAATGTAGGTCAGCACTTTTTTTTTTAAGTAAGAGTAAGAGACATTTTTTATGTTCAGCTGAATCATTTAGTTGGTGGGGGCTCTCGGTGAGGAGGCAGGGTAAATGGGTTCTGGCAGAGATGCCCTGTCAAGGAATGTCCTCACCTCCATTTTCTTTCTTTGCACCTTCCTTTCCTGTCACCTGGTGAATCTGCAGAGGTGATTACTAAGCAAATGCAGCCGTGTCCTTTTTGTGTAAGGTAACAGGAGAAAAGAGAGAAGGGAATAAGAATGGGTTGATCCAAAGAAATGAAGTGGGTTAGCTGCTGGCAAAACAGCTGGAGACGACATGGCTTTGAGACACATTGGTAATTTGTAACGACTGTCCAAATGATGTATTGATTAGGCTTGCCTTGGCATGTGCGATATGAGACAAGTATATTAAAACGATTAATAATTTGCAGCATTGATTCAGCGTGATGAGGTGAGGAGGTCCACCTGGCCTAAAGGCATCAATCTTGTAGTGCATGGATGTGGGGCTTATTACCGTTCCTCCGCTTAAAAAACATCAGCATAAACACTGAACTTAATTACTGTAGGGTTCTGTTTGCTCCAGAATGCATGTGTAGCACCTGTGGTGTGTTCTTTATTTATGGAAATAGAACGTGTAATAATTAAAGCTTGAGGAAACACCTATCGTACCCTCCACTGTCATACATACAGGGCCAGTTCAAGGCTGCAACTCAATTGTGTACTACACAGTATATACTGTGTACTAATCCAAAAAGTATACTCATCATCAAAACAATAGCTGCACCCAGAAGGAAGTGTGGGACTGCAGTGCTGTTGGGAAGGAAGATAAAGGTTACCATGAACAATATATGGTGATACATAAAGACTGATATGGGCGATACTTACTGAGCTACACATACAGAAGTCTGTCGCTCAGTATGGGGTCAGGCCGCCATGTTTGCCAATGGTGTCCTGTGATAATCCAGCCTATACAGCTTGAATATTCTCACACAGCTCCTGCAACTTTAGTGGTAGGGGTGGAGGTGGAGTGACACCAGGCCTTCTGGACATGTGACAACAAACTTCATCTTGGAGCTGACCATGGTGTCACAAATTCTTTAGCCGACTTAACCAAGACTAAAGCGGGACTCGTCACTGAAGATGACCTGCTGCCATTCTGAGTCACTCCATGACAGTCTGGCTCAATGTAACGCACTCAGTAGTTGGGTGAAGGCTCCCAGGAAGGGAGATGCAACAGGGAGTTAGCTGATTTCCCCGACCTCCACAAAGAAATCCAGGCGAGACACATCCGTTCGGAGTACTGGACCATTTACTGGGCAGAGGAGCGCCCACACCTCGTGGTTACAATCCCAGACAACACTGCAGCAGAACATACAGGTCTCAAAAACCCCTGTAACCATTCCGCATGCCATACTTATATAACCGTTAGCATGCGCTCAATGCTGACACTTAAAGTGACCGTTACAACGACACCATTGTAGTCTTTGTAGTCGATGTTGATGTGGTGTTAAGGACAGTCGTCCCAACGGTCTGTGTGCATGTAGTCCCGGTTCTAAGCGTGCATTGAAGATTGACATTCATAACAATATTAAGTACTATATACTCAAAAATGAGTTAGGATTAGCATTAGTGCACAACTGGGACGCACCCGAAGCGTTTGGGCCTACCTAATTTCAATCTTTAAGTCTTTGAATTGTTGCTGTCTAACCTCCAGCATGGTCATTTTAATAAACAAACATTCTTAACCTTTTATATTAATATTCCAAGCAATTAAACTGTTTAATTAATCATGTAATAATGCAACTGCCTTCAAACAGTATGCAAAACACTTCTAAGCAGTTTCATATTGCACAGCTGTGCGGCACTGGCTTCAGTCAGCTCACCCAGCGCTCTTTTGTGGTTATTATCTGTGAAACATGTGTCGGAACAGTGGGGTGCTGCGCAGGGACTGCTCTGGGTTAAACATACAGAGTCAGAGGTTTAACAGCAGTGCCACACCTGGGCCCTGAACCTGCTGCTCTCTAGTGTCAACTCTAATTTCCTGTCCGGCAGGCCGAGCCGACTCCTCTGTGACCAGAGCTGTCCATCTGCTGCCCAGGGCTCCAGCGGCTCCGGCACTGGCCGCTCTGCTGTGCTGAGGGATCATTATCTGACTGACCTGGGGCTGTATGCATAAATCATGGAAGACTACCGAAGCTGATCTAGGAACAGATTTGGATCTGCCCATACTGATATATCGGTCAGTTGATATGAACAGATCAAGGGACAGCAAGCAGGGAGCCAATTTAATGAGGGTTGAGTTCGCTGGCCCACTTCGCCATCGCCCACCAAAGCCCTGGAAGGCACATATGTCTGGGAGAACATAGTGCCAAGCTATTTTACAGACCAGCTTTGGGTGAGGCTCTTTCACATGAGCCATGTTTGGAGCTTTTTTGTGGGTCTGGATTGCTATCAGGTTATACAAGCTGGCCAGTGGTGTTGAGCTTATAGCGTCGAGTGAAACATTTGGTGTGAGAATATGCTTAACATCAGTTCTACATTCAACAGTTCGGCGTGCCAAGCCATATGGCTTTTGTTCCAGCTGTCATAACTAATTTGACAAATCTATTTCCATCACCATTTTTCACGTCTCCTCTATTGATAATCCACCTCAGCCAAAAGTCAATTCTTGTGTTAATTACTGGATTTTCCATCCAGGGTTTTTTTTTTTCCCTGCGGATCTTTATCCAATTTTATCCCAACCACTAGCAAGGTCTCCCAGTACCATATGATTCTACCAAATTGGGCGGGGAGGAGGCTAGCACACGCTTCCTATGAGACATGTAAAGCACCGCCACATCTTTTTGAACTGCTGCAGCTAATGCAACATCACTGGAAGGCATTTGGACGAGAACACTGGCCTATAACTCTGTTACGTCAGACGTCTGTATTGGCTAGCATACTACTGAGTGACTTGGGAGAGAGTGAGAGGCATCCCACACACCCAGAGAGAGTTAGGCCAAAAAACCCCAAGCTATGGAGGTCTGTGGCATCTCAGGGAACTGAACTCATGATCTTCCATCTGCGTCACTCAGGAGTCCAGATCCAGATTTGCATGTGCAAGAAGTAGCTGGATTCATCTTTTCTAGCTGCACTAAAAAGCCCTTTCAGTGTCTGAGGAAATGTAGTACAAATGCGCACACACACCCACACACACACCCACACACATACACACACACACACACACACACACACACACACACACACACACCTAAACACATGAGCACACACACACACACAACTACTCACACAAACACACACTCACACACTTACACACATACTCACACACACACACACACACACACACATACACACACGTACACACACACACTCACACACCTACACACACTCACACACCTACACACATACATACACACACACACACACTCACACACACACACCTACACACACACACACACACACACCTACACACACTCACGCGCACACACACACGCACACAAACACACACACACGCACACACACACCTAAACACGTGCACACACACACATACATACCTAAACACGCGCACACACACACACACACATAAACACGTGTGCACACACACACATACACACCTAAACACGCGCACACACACACACACCTACACATACACACACGCACACACACACACCTAAACACGCGCACACACACACACACACACACACACACACACATAAACACGTGCACACACTCACATACACACCTAAACACACACACACTCACACACACACACCTACACACACACACACACACACACCTACACACACTCACGCGCACACACACACGCACACAAACACACACACACGCACACACACACCTAAACACGTGCACACACACACATACATACCTAAACACGCGCACACACACACACACACACATAAACACGTGTGCACACACACACATACACACCTAAACACGCGCACACACACACACACCTACACATACACACACGCACACACACACACCTAAACACGCGCACACACACACACACACACACACACACACACACACACACACACATAAACACGTGCACACACACACATACACACCTAAACACGCGCACACACACACACCTACACATACACACACTCACACACACACACACACACACACACACTCACACACGTGCACCCTGCATGCCTCTTGCTCTCAGGGACGGGTCTCTCAGTGGCTAAAGATCTGAAACGATGATGATATTGAAAAATGTCTCTCTGTCCGCCTGATGACCCCGAGCGTATGTGTGTGTGTGTGTGCGCGTGTGTGGTGTGTCCACTGAAGCCCCCAGCTGCACATTTAATCATGTGTTAACTGTGGACTGCAAGGGGCCTGCTGGTGAACAGTCATCAGCATGCCATCTTTTCATTCTTTCCCAATTAATGGATCATTACCTGAGCCTGGCCAGCAAGATGAACCCAGGGACGTGTGGGCAGCACAGGGAAACCTATAGCACCACTGCTTCTGTGCCAGCATTGCCTTCCCATCATGCAATAAAGGGTTGACAGACTTTAGCTGTAGTAATGTTGCTAGCTCTTCTCTGTTCTCTCTATTCTGCTTTCAGAAAGCGCTTAATCTTCTTGATAAGAAGCAATAGATTGTTATACCTCATGTTTCTGCTGTGATGTCATTCATACTGTATATGATGAGGAAGCTGGTGCACCAAAGCTAATGCTACTGTAAGTGTTCTGAATTGCATTATAGCTAGCTGGCTAGCAACAACAGAAAACTATAGGCCAGTAAATGTTCTGTTTAGCCTTTCAGTCACATGCTTACTGGAAGCCTGCTGCTTAACCATGCCATTTGCATATTGCATATTGATATTTTTGATGTTATAATGGTTAAATTAGCAAAAACTAGCCATGACAGTGTCAGCATGTGCAGCAAAATGAAATCTGAATGATGTCTGGTAATGGTAGCATCTCAATATTGGGTAAGACATTGTATGTTACTCAACCATAGGATATCCAGTCTTTACCTATAGTGTAACATACCAAGCAAAAAAAACTAATTCTTTACAAAAAAGCCCATAAAAAATAAATGAAAATGAAAACGAAAGTATTTGAGAGCTTGAGGTTGTGTAGACTGATCGTCTACTCGACTAATAAATCCAGTACTCTGTGTTGTTGGGCAGCAGTCGACGAGACAGGGCCTGAAATACAGCGGTGGTAAAAGCTGTACACAGAGGACATAAGTCAGTTTTTCTGTTAACCACAAAACCCGAAGTACTTTATTAGTGTGGAAAATACTACACAAGGTTGAGCTAATTCTACAGCAAACTGCATAAAACTGCAGAAACACAGGCTCGTGGGCCAGAACGGGCTGCTTTCGAGAACTGCTGCCTCTAATTGGAAAGGGGTATTTGACTCAAATTGACCAATCACATTGGTCAATCAAGAATTGATCAGTCACACTGATAAAAATAGTGTAGCAAAGGCATAGCAACCTCACTACCTAGGGTTAAAAAACTAAATTTGGAAATTTTTGGACTTCCTAAAGCAGGATAGCATTAGTAGTATCTTGTTCAACTACTATATCCAGCGGTCAATGGCTTACCTAGGAGGTGCAACTGCTTGTATACCTGTATTTAGCTTGGAAATTAATCATTCCAGTCTGATAAAGCCAGAGCAAAGAATTCAATGCTGGTATAAAATGCTGGTGGGGGATTCTGAGACGGTTTTAGCATACATCAGACAGTCTGAGTACTTCTTCAGTGCTTGAGTCAGAAACACACTGAAATGCTTCAAAAACTGTCCCGCAGTGCACTTCCTCATACCCCAAACCACAGCACCTGCTTCTGACAGGCCATTTTTTTAAAGGTGGTTATGTAGTTTATTACACAGACGAGTAAAACTCAGTAGTCCTGCCGCCCCTATTGCGCCCCACGACTTCTCTTTAGACTAAACAGCATTTTTGGTGGTGTTCTGTACAGCTTGTCCAAATTAAGCACCGGTAGCTGGGAAATTCAGCTTTTTTGGACGGAGCATTGAAAGATAAATCGACTGTTTAGTTTAGTTGTGTCTGGCAACACAAAGAAACTTCCATACAAATTAAAGCTATGAGAGCTGCCCCTACATTGGGTGTGTGGGGATGGGATGGGGTTCGGCTTAATACGTTGGAAATATGGTAATGCATGAATACAGCATGTATTCCAGCATCTTGGCCCAGTCAGTGGAGGCTTGGCTCTCTCTCTTCCTGTCTCAGTGGGACAGCCTGGCTGACCTGTCAGGGACTTTGAAGCTGTGTGGCTAATCAGTCTCATTTTGGCTCATTAGCTGCCCGTACAGGGGGCCCTTCAAGCTGAGATGATGTATTACCTGAGCAGTCTCCTGGCTGCCTCCAGGGGATGGGGGAGGAGGGAGAGACAGACAGGAAAACTAAAGGAGTAGGAGATGTGGGGAGAGATAAAAACGAGAATGCGAGACAGAGAGAGAGAGAGAGAGAGAGAGAGAGAGAGAGAGAGAGAGAGTCACCAGTGATTATTTGCCATGATGCAAGTTCATAGTTTTAGTTCCTCTACTGGCCTCAGTAAAAAAAACACTGATTTGCACTCATTATTCTCATTATTAAAAGAACAGTCCATCCAGAAGGAGTGTGGGATCACAGTGCTGTTGGGAAGGAAGATAAAGGTGACCAGGAGCAATAACTATTAATAAATTTAGACTGATATGATCAATATCTATTGAGCTACACATACAGAAGAAGTGCAAGACATCTCAGCATGGAGTTGTAGAAGTTTCTAATGGTGTCCTGTGATAATCCATCCTATGCAGCTTAAATATCCTCATACAGTTCCTACAGATGGTGCAGTAGGGGTGGAGGTGGAGTGACAACAGGCCTTCTGGACATGTGACACAAACCATTCATCTTGGCGCTGACCACGATGCCTCTACACACGGATTCATTGGTCGTCTCCATCAAGACAAAAGTTGGGACTCATCACTGAAGATGACCCACTGCCATTCTGAGTCACTCCATGGCAGTCAGGCACGACACCATTGCAGCCCATAGGTGAGTGCCAACTGTGCTGGCACATTGGCTGACTCATGGAGGGCATCACTGCTCGCTGAATGTCTGTAGTTGTGGCTGTTGGGTCAGTCAGGTACAACAATAAGGCCCCTCCTGGCTTACGTCACATGAACATCCGAGCATGAAACTTGAATCATTGGCATGTCTCGCCATGTCAAACCTACCCACCAAGTTTCATTCCGGTCGGTTGGTTCCTTCTGGGTGCAACTACTTGTGCAGCTGTTCTTTTGATGGTCAGTGCATGTACAGCCATATGCACTTTACTGGGTCCTGGTCAAGCCTCCACATGTAGATCATTTTCAATGTGAAAATAATAACAACTGAGTCTAATGAGGGATGGGAAAAGAGTGTACAGACCTGGAGCAACTGACCTCTGACCTCGGATCACAAGGCGACAGTGTCTGCACATCACTAGATTAACCTCAAAATCCCCAAAAAATCATTACAGATGCTACAAATCTGTGTGTTTTGGCAGCACGTTTGTGAAATTACCCAGGAAATGTATTCCATTAAGACCGAAGCATTGGGAGCGTTTCACTGGCCTTTGTCTTTGGTCAGTGCGTGAATGGCTTAGGCCTTGTTTTATCAGTGTTTATTTCATGGTGTGTTTCTGCTCTGAAGGAGGAAGTCGTTGAGAGCGATAAAGCCTTATCAGAGATGGAGATCACCATTAAACAGCTCCATTTCCTTACCCTGGGCCTTGGGAAATGGACTTGCCTTTTAAAGAATGTGTCTCATGGACCTTAAGGGAATGGCCATTCCTCTGCTTTTATGTGTGTGTGGGTGTGTGTGTTTAGCTTTACAAGGATAATGGGAAACAATACAGTCTTGAGGTTGGGAGGATATTTACCTGGTGCCCATTTTAGATTTTTGCACCAAATGCAGATGTTGTTTGAGACCTGAAAAAACTGGAAAAAATAATGTTCAAAAAATATATTTAAAAGTTGATACATCTTGCTTAGGTGTAACAAGGGCAAACGGGCTTAGTGCCTTGTATGGGAAAGGATATGGCTTTCCACTTTGCCAGAAATGCATCAGAGGTGCAGTCCCACAGTTTAAGAACAACGTTACTTAATAAGCTGTTGCAAATATTTCACCCTCTATGGCACATAATATCATTGAACGATTGAAGGAATTCTGAGAACTCTCTGTGTCTAAAGGGCAAGCTTGAAAACTGTGACTCGATGGCCATCACCTTCAGTCGCTCAGACCCCCCCAGCAAGAAACATGGATGCTACCATTATGGATATCACCATCACCTGTTTTCAAATGACCCTGTTCGTTGTTGCATTCACAAAATGGAGATATGATATAACTTCAGTTTGTGAGAGGGACCATTCAAAACACTTGGCCAAAACCACCCAAAAAAACAACTCCCAACTCTTCTCAAAACTTTGCATCCCACCTTGACTCCATCCACTGTCTAGAAACTAGATGGTCTGGCTTTCTTGGCCACAACAAAGCCTTCTAGAGTTCCCTTTCTCCATCTCAAGCTCAGGTGGGGTGTGGTCCAGACTCTCAAAAACAAAATTGAACTGTTGGACCACCAAGTTTTGCCTGTTGCCCACCTTCATTACACAGAACAGAACATTCCTATCCCTGTATGCCAGTAGATAACAATTCTCGCCCTCACAAGGCTGCACATGTGACCGATTGGCATGGTGAACATTCAGAAGCATTTACACATCTTTTCTGGGCTGAGATTCAAATCCTGGTGAAAATCTGAGGGACTACCTGGAACAACGAGTAAACCGCCAGGGAAGGCATCCACCAAATCTGGCCCAACTGACCAATCCTTGAATGCAAGAGTGGCTAAACATAGATGTGGCCTGCATCCAGAAATGTGTCCGGTCTATGACAAATCAAATCAAAGCTGTTATGTGTGTGGAAAAATTACATGCTAGGATTGTTTGTCTGATGAGCTTATTAAAGATGAACATGCTGCATGCATCAAATTTGGAACAAGCTTTAATTCAAGAACTGAAGTTTATAAAAGAATAAAAGAAAAACAAAGAGCAAAAGGTGAGGATGGCAATGGCTGTGATGATGGTAATAGTGGTGGTTGGCGTGACTCAGTGGATAAGACCACTACCCACCAGGGTGCTACCACAGCATCTGGGAGATGGGGGTTCGATTCCTGGTCTGGGTGACTGTGCTGTGCTACACCAATAAGAATCCTTGGGCAAGACTCCTAACACTTCATTGGCCCACCTGTAGTATGAGTACCCTTGTACGTCGCTCTGGATAAGAGCGTCAGCTAAATGCTGTAAATGTAAAGGTAATAATAATGGCCTGCTGAAGAAATGATGCATCAATCAGAAGGAGATGATAAAGCCCCATCTAAATCTAAAAGATCCACCAGAACAAGAACAAAGCCGTTCCCACATAGAAATAAACGGCAGCATTAATGTATTTCTATACACATTCTGTATTAAATGCTAACAGTTTACAGAGAGTTTAGAAAGTAACACACCAGAAGCGCTTAGTTAACTCGGACCGTGGAGTGTGACTAATCAGGTTAAGACAGGAAGTAAGGGAATGTGAGAGTATGAGTGACAGCTGCTCTTGCAGCGTTGTTTTCTGTATTGAAGCACACTGTTTGGGACTTTGATGCATACATATGATCCGGTCTGGATTACTGAACAGCAAGTCTGGACTGCAAGCTTGTTGGAAACAACGATTACACGCTGCCACAGTTGACTCTACTCACCTTCAGCATTAAGAAAAGCTTGCATCCTAATTCGATTATGCACCGACCTCAAACACATGGATTCACAGAAATATTTGGTTGCTGTCTAAAGAAAAGCATACATCTCCGTTTTTTGTTCATTTTTACTTTTATGCGTCATTTGAACACAACAGCTGCCGTTGTCATGATGAATGGACCAACAGGACTGACCCAGAACTACTTGGAAGTAGTCTGGTTCCACTGACTTGCAGTAAAGTTAAATGAGGATTTTGCCCTCTCCTGTAAAGTTACCATTTTGGAGATACTTGGAGATATAGGTAATGTGCAAATGTATGCCCATATTTGATAGGTTCACATTCATGAATGCTGAGGTTCAGTTATGGCTTATTTATAGAGGTCCCCATTAATAGGACCAGGTTTTAGATTATATTCAGAAGTTAAGGTTAAGTTTATAATTACTGGGGTTGGACAATGAAACTGAAACACCTGGTTTTAGACCACAATCATTTATTAGTATGGTGTAGGGCCTCCTTTTGCGACCAATACAGTGTCAGTTCATCTTGGGAATGACATATACTGCGTCCTGCACAGTGGTCAGAGGGAGTTTAAGCCATTCTTCTTGCAGGATAGTGGCCAGGTCACTACGTGATGCTGGTGGAGGTTCGTCCTTCTTGGTGGTATGCTGACATTACCCTGGATACCGTGGCTCTTGATACATCACAAAGACTTGCTGTCTTGGTCACAGATGCGTCAGCAAGACGTGCACCAACAATCTGTCCTCTTTTGAACTCTGGTATGTCACCCATAATGTTGTGTGCATTGCAGTATTTTGAGCAGAACTGTGCTCTTACCTGCTAACTGAACCTTCACACTCTGCTCTTACTGGTGCAATGTGCAATTAATGAAGATTGGCCACCAGGCTGGTCCAATTTAGCCATAAGACCTCCCACACTAAAATGACAGGTGTTTCAGTTTCATTGTCCAACCCCTGTATGTTCACCTTTAAAGTTCAGTTTCGTTTCATTAATATTAGATTTTGTATTAGTTAGAAATGATTTCCTAATGCATCTGCAGTGGACTTCCAAAGTGTTGGCTAGCTGTTGACTCACTTGCCCTATATATATATATATATATATATGTATATATGTAACAGTTTTTTTTTCAGGCACACACCTCATGTTCATGGGGAGTTCATACATTCAGCGTTTAAGGTGATGCCTTCTTCATCAAAGCCCTTTCAGATCCTGCTAAATCAATGGTGTAGGCCAGTGATTGGTCAGGAGTTATTTGAAGGAGATATAGGCATAACACAGAGTCTTTGTTCAGTCTAGGCCCCAATATAGAAGGGTGTGTTTGGGGTGGATATGGATGCTAGGTTTTGCTGCTAAAGACTAAGAAGTTACTTTATAATAATAATAATAATAAAGTAGTTCAGCAATGATTCAGTAGTTCCCCTCCACGCTCACTGTGGTCCACAGCCCAGTGGTTCTTGCACATCATCCCTCCATTATGTTCTGGAGGCATCTGTATTCATCTGTATTCTGGATGCCATTTTCCCTGCTTAGAATCACCTGGAGTCTATATGCTCCTTAGTTATGAAGCATAGACTCCCACACATCTCTGGTGTTCTGAGCGAACAGGGTAGTTCACGGAATGTAACCAGACAGACGGCGAAACAGCGTAATCGCTGTAATGTAAAACAATATAACAGCATCCAGCCTGTGAATCTCTGGGCTGTCATTAAAAACCGTAGATTTAGCATTTCAGTGATCAGATGCTATACCGAAACACAGCCGTGGGCTTCAGCTACACCACCGCTGTTCGCTTGCCACGGTAAGCTGTACAGTAAGCCACCGAACCCCCTCCTGTGTCTCTCATATGGTAATAGCAGCCCTTGCTCAGGGCGTCACAGTCTCCACACCTTCGGTTTACACTCTGCATTGGTCTCATTGGCAGACCTTATTAATTATCCATCTAATTTTTCCAGCGTTAATGAATATAAAAGTGTTTTCTTTCCACCTTTTAATGAGGCCTTAAAGTGAGGGGATGAAAGCTGATATTATAATTGGCTGTTGTATAATGCGTTCGCCTGGAGCGTGAAAAAAAGTGCTGGGGTTTAAGTGCTGGTCTGTATTTTTGCTGAAGTTGAAATATTGGAGGGGGTCTCCCCGTTTGCAGGAGAACAGGCTTTCCTGAGCAAAGCAGATAATTAAGTGATTTGTTTTTTTATAGGAAACCGCAAGTTTAATTTGCCCCAAGCCGGCTAGACCCTCTGCAGTGAGGCGGCACTGGAAACTCCTTCTGCTAGGATGACGTCCACAGCAGTGTGTTATTAGTCATGTTATCTAGCTGCACAAGCTGGAAGGTGATGATCTATGACTTGTGTTCTTGGTATTTGTGATCTATATTTGATGATGAACAGTTGATATGTTTATTAGTGTCTATGTCTGAAAGAGAGATAGAGATCACATTCAATAAAGAAATGATGACGGATGTATTAAACTCATATTGCTGGCTAAATTAAGTCATACAACAAATAATGGAGCAATGTCAATCTCCATTAATATACCGGACAAAAATAATGAACGATGGCCAAGGAGAGCTAAACAAATTTCAGAAATCAAAACAAATTTACGATTGAAAAAAAAATTCCATTCAAGAAATTTGTTTTAAGTGAGTGAGCACCAGTAGATGTGTAAGTCATATGTGTATCTATTGGTGTTGCACTTATATTCATAATGACCTTTCTTCTCTATAGGTATGAGCGCTGGGCTGGGGTTGCCAGGTAGTGCTCTTTTGCTTTATATATGTCTGTGTATTGATCTCCCTAGGTATCCCAAACTGGCCCCCTGTTCGGGCAGTGTCTGAGCTCATGAGTTTTAGAGTCTAGCCCTCCTATACTAGCGGGCATATTATCCAACGGAACACTAAGCACGATTGTAAGTCGCTCTGGATAAGAGCGCCTGCTAAATGCCTTAAATGTCAATGTGTAAATGTGAGAAAACAAAATTACAAAAATAAAACCAAATTTACAAGTAAAAAAATAAATTCAATCAAGAAAACAAAATTGTAAAAAAAAACTAATTTACGAATGAAAAAATATTATATTCAAGAAAACAAAATTACAAAAATAAAAACAAATTTACAAATGAAAAAAATACATTCACAAAAACTAAATTACAAAAGCAAAATCAATTTTACAAATGAAAAAAATTACATTCAAGATAAAAACAAATTTACAAATGAAAAAAATACATTCACAAAAACTAAATTACAAAAGCAAAATCAATTTTACAAATGAAAAAAATTACATTCAAGAAAGCAAAATTACAAAAAAAAAAGAAATTTAAAAATGAAAAAAACAATATACATTCTAGAGAACAAAATTACAAAAGCAAAAACAATTTTACACGACGTGAACCACTTTTACAAACTGCACACAGGAAGTGCTTGTAGAGGACCCTTGTCCATCAAACTGTTTTGCGGTGATAGAGTGAGTGAAGTTTGGGATGGCATGCATTTTAACTTTTTATTTTATCTTCAGAGTTTTAAAAGAGCCGATGGATAAAAAGAGGCGTACATGCCGCATCTAAACCACTTGGAGTTGGAAATGTTAGTGATAGTAAGTGTGCTGTGATGGTAGCTATAATGGATAACCAGCTAGCTAGCTTAAAACTCTTCAAGATACCAGCTTTACAAAATGACAACAGAACCCTTTGGGTGGTATACACAGTAGAACCGTATACCATATACACAACACATCACCATGTGAAGAAACTATTTATAATATCCAGTAATGATTATTCTACCTCTACCTCCACGATTAAACCGAATCCCAACACTTCCTAACGCTGTCTATGGAAGAACACACAAATAAGAATATAAAAATACACAATGGGTGTGTTGGGTAGACTGTGATAGTCAATCAAACCATGCACAACTATGTTTGTAATTTGGTATAAATTATGTATATTAGATTTTTGACCAAACTTTTTTCTTGAAATGTTCATAGGTGTTCAGATGAAGGGTGTGATAACAGACTGTTAGTTCTAGTGCTCTCTTTCTAACTCCCTCTCTTTCTTACCTTAAGTCTTGCCTTGTTGTATTCATGTGCCTGTGAGAGCTACAGGGTTGTTACTGATGTAAATGTCCTTTTGCTGTGGGGTCAACAGTGCCAGCGAGGTCCACATCTGCACCTTTGTGGCCCGGTCCACTCAGCAACGATGAAAGTGGGCAGCCAGCCAAGCCCTAATGTGTATTAGCACCACAAAAGGCTCAGGATGGAGGGAGGGGGGCACCGCTGGGACGATGCGCTTTAATTTACTGCAGATTTATGGGCACACACACTCACACACAACCGCACACACACACACACACACACACACACCGCACACACACACACTCAGAGTCCTCCTATCATTGACTCACATCTACAGGGCCAGGCTTTCCTGAGAAGGGTGATGGTCTGGAATCAAACAGCCACAAAACCGTGAGTGTGTGGGCAGGCTGCAATTCCAGAGCCTCGGACAGACGTGAATGTGAATGTGTGCTTGTGTGTTGTGAGGGGGAGGGTGATGGGTCTGGAAGGAAGGCTACTGAGTTTCATATTTCTGTCATAAGGAAACCGTGTATCTATGAAAGGCAACCAGGGGAAGGACGAAAACACTGGTTACATTTGGCTTAGATGCTAAGGAAACTTTGAGATTTTGTAGAAAATGAAGATTGAACGCTGAAGAGGTCGGGCTATTTTTCGAGATTAGATTGTTCTGTAAACTGGGTTCTGAAACTTTTTCTGTAGACTGGTTTCTTCTGTACATTATCCAGTAAATTCTGGAGAGCAGGTTTTGTAGGTTTAGTTTTTCTGTAGGTGGAGCTAAGCCTTGAAGTTCCTCTGTAGGTTGTTCTTATGTAGATTGGATTGTGTAGCTTTGGTTCTTCTGTAGAGTGAGTTCTTCTGTATATTAGATTTTGCTGTAAATTCTGCAGATTAGGAGTTCAGTAGTTTGGGTTCTGGAGATAAGGCCCTTATATTAGTTGAGTTTTATAGATTTTGTAGATTGGATTTTCAAATATATTGGTTTCTTCCGTAGACTGGATTCTGTAGATCAGATTCTTCTGCGTATTGAGTTATTATGGATATTAGGTTATTGTGTAAATTCTGTAAATTGAGTTCTGTAAATTGTACATTAGGTTCTCCGTAAATTATGGATAGGAATGCAGATCCTGCAGACAGGGTTCTGTAGACTGTAGGATTCTGTAGTTCTTGTGTGGATCAGATTCTTCTGTAAATTCTGTAGATTGAGTTCTGTAAATTGGGTTCTCCAAATAAGTTCCTGCAGACAGGGTTCTGTAGACTGGATTCTGTAGATCAGATTCTTTTGCCTCTTAAGTTATTCTGTACATTAGATTTTTCCGTAAATTATGGAGATTAGGAGTTCTGTAGTTTGGGTTCTGCAGTTTTATAAATTTTGGCTCTGATATATATTTTGTTCTTCTGTAGACTGGATTTGAGATCAGATTTTTGCGTGAAATTTGTAGATATGTTTCTGTAAATTGAGTTCTGTAAATTGGGTTCTCCAAATAAATTCCTGCAGACAGGGTTCTGTAGACTGGATTCTGTAGATCAGATTCTTTTGATTATTCTGCGATTTTTCCTTGATTAGTTTGGGTTCTGCAGATAAGGCTCTGATATTAGTTGAGTTTTGTCAGATTTGTAGATATGTTTCCTGTAGATTGGTTCCTTTGAAGACTGGGTTCTGTAGATCAGATTCTTCTGTAAATTCTGTAGTTTGAGTTTTGTAGATTGGAATATTAGTTCCTGATGACAGGGTTCTGTAGATTTAGCTCCGTAAACAGTTTTAGTAGATTCGGTTCCTGCTTAAGTTGAGTAGGTGTAAAAAGATATAAGGCAATTGCAAAGGAAGGCTGCAGTATCCATGCAAGAAGCTGTTGCTTTCATGTCCGATATGGAAATGCAGGAATTTCATTGAATTCCATTGGTTTGGGGTGGGAGGGTCAGCGGACGAAGCCGGTGCTGATATATGTTCACCATGGTCGGTCTTTGTGTGCGGCCAGCCGCATCAATGCCTCCGGTTTGGCCTGCAAATCTAAAAGACTGCCACTCGGCATTCACATGATGAAGATGTTTCCCTCTCACAGACACACGGGCTCAAAGAGAGAGGGTGTGCTCACTGTATGAGCTTGGTTGAAGTTTGGGGCCTAGGTGTTGATGCTTGAGTGGCTCCATTGGTTAACAATGCCAAGCACTTCCTGATGGAGCAGTGAAAACATCTCCGTCCATGCACTGTTAGCTATGACTTCTTTCTGTATGTGGGGGGAGGGGGTATTTTATCCCAAAGCAGTGGATGAAGTTTCTTCTGTCCAGATCATTCTGTAGCAAACTCTGCATTGTGTGGGCTGATACATGGCAAGGAGCTGGACCATATAATAGTGCGACTACAGGGGCATTTTCAATATTGCTGTCATTTTGACTCAGAAAGTCCATGTTTTATGGTTTCCTAAGTGCTCAACCCTCCTTAGCACATCTCAGTCTCTCCTAGTCACTGCTCCGAGGTCTTCTAAAGTAATATTTGACCTGGAGAAATAGTAGAAAAGAGTGCATACAGATAAGATACAATCTAATGTAGAGTGGTGAAAATGGTCACCTATAGCCGTGCAATGTAAAATTTTCAGAAGCTTAATGTGCTTTTTAATAAGCTCACTGGACAACAAGACGTGGTTGGCGTAGCTCAGTGGATAACTGAGTCAGGGAGCCACCACCACATGTGAGAGATGGGGTTTGGAATCCCGGTCTGGGTGACTATGCTGTGCTACACCAATAAGAGTCCTTGGGCAAGACTCCTAACACTACACTGGCCCACCTGTAATATGATTAACCCTGTAAGTCGCTCTGGATAAGTGAATGTAAAAATGAGTCCTCTGTGCTTAAAACCTACTTCATAGCGTGTGATACCTCCACAAGCATGAATAACAACTTCGAGATCACATCAGTGTTCAGCCACTCTTGCATCAAAGAATTGCGCAGTTGGTCCAGATTTGGTGGATGACCTCCCAGGCACAGTTCTGAGGAACGTTTACTGTAGACAGGGATTTTAGCCTCTGCTGGCAGACCCGTATGGCTCTCGTGTTTTTTCGTTTTTGTTTTTTCACATTCAAAGGTTTATGATCTACCTGAAGTACAAACAAGTAATTGGTTGCTATAAGAATCTGTTATAATAATTGTTATAAGGAAGGATTTGTCTTTCGTATTTCTCGTTGGCTACAACCTGTGGAAACATCCCTTCATAACTTAATGTACAGGAAGCATAAAAAAGTTTTTACATTGTGGAAAGCAATGTGGTTGGCTCTCTCTATTACTCATGTTAGCTTTTTTTGTGCTCCAGATCAAACAGTGACTGTTTCACTTTGAAATCCTGGAAAGATATCGAAATACTTCTTCCTAAAGCTGCTTCCCACAGCCACCTCAACTTTTCTCTTTGGGAAACTTTCAAAGTGTGAGAAAAGTTAACTAACCAGCTAACTCCACATAACTCCATTCATAATAGGTCAAATGCACACCAAAATGAGTAACGTTAACGTGCCATAAAAAAAAACAGTTTGGAAAAAAACGGTAATATAGGTAAAAATCTTTATTCTGGGCAATTTAGTTCATATGACTTCATATTAAGGCTCAGCTATCATAACTAGCTACTTTTAGCCTGATACGAGTTATGGCAAGTTGTGCGAGTTATGCCACTATACATCAAAGTCCTTGCCACACTGGTGTAGGTACAGTGTGGCAAGGACTTTGTTGTATTGTGTATGTGTATATGTCTATAGCTTTGATGAACAGACATATGAATAGAAGGAAAAAGGATGGTGTTGGGATATGAAAACAACAGGTCGGAATGGACATTCATTAGAGGATACATTGAGCAGTGGGGCTTCAGGGACGGCCCTCCTCTAAAACATTAGATCTCCATTACAAGTGTCACATCCTGCCCTGTCCATGTTTGTCTGTCTCATCTGGCCTTCTGTTTCTGTCTGGTCATGTCCATGTGCTGTCTGTCACTCTGTTCCATGTGCTTCTGTTTGTTTTGGTCTTTTGCTCCTTCTGTCTCCGCCCTCTTGTCAGATCACTGACCTGTTTCTGGCTCCACCCCTTCCCAGGTGTCTCATGTTAGCCCTTGTTGTTTTATACTCCATGTTGTGCCCTTTGTTCTTGCTTGGCGTTTGTTCCCCTGCCGGTGTTTTGTTTCCATGCCAGTCGTTTTGTCTCCTTGTCCGTTGGTTTTGTCTCCCAGTTGGTTATTTGTCTCCTTGTCCGTTGGTTTTGTATTCCTGGTCAGCATTTCTCAGTTTGCCAGTTCTTTTCTTTGGTTTGTTGTCTTTTTTTACTCTTCATTAAAACACTTGCGCTTGCATCCCCTCATCCTGTCCCCGTGTAACAAGAAGACTACATAAATAAGCAATATGGCGTTTTTATTCAGACTTTGCAGTTGTCAATTTTGATTCAAATTTTAACCAAAATTTGCCTTTAGGTAAGCTGGAATGAATGCTTTCTGTGTTCTGCCATGTTTCTGTTCTCTCTATAAAAGAAGCTCCATGCTGCCTTTATTGTTGGGCGATATGGTAACTCTAAAACAGGCAACCACACACATGCAGATTGCTAGGATTGATTATAGAGCAATGGTAAGTTGTTTATGGACTAATGTTGGAAATAGTGTGAGGTATATGGAGGTTTATGACCCACAAATCTGCAAATCACATTATTAAATAAGAAGAGCATATTACACTGATAACCTAATACATGGTTAGCATCTGGATACTATCCGGACCACCAGCAAGTTACACATGTCAGGTTTTTTCTGCCCTCTCCCCTCTTACTGACCTGCCATGCGTCTACAGAATTCCATCCATTACTGACCTTAAAGGTCAAAAGGTCAGCTCCTTGGAATAGTGCAGGGCCGCAGGGCACAGGTGTGCACCTGATCCCGACTGCAAGGTGGATGGCAGCAATGTGGCAAAGATAGACTAAAGCAAAGCCTTGCCCTGGGGGTGAAAGTTCAAATAGCATAGAGAGCAAAAGGAAGAGAGTGCTGGAGGAGTGCTAGGTCGAGCGGGAGCTGTACTAACCCTGAGTAGAAAAGACAGAGGTGGGGCCTTTGAGTGCTCTGCTGTTTGCAGGCTGGTTTTAAACTTGACCAATGTTTCAGACCAACAACAAGTGCACACTACTGCAATCCAGGAGCACAGGGAATGCATCTGAGGGCAGAATGAACTACGCTTGCTGGGCAGAGTAAACAGCCACAGCACATATTCAGACTAATGCTTTGGCCAGGCTATTGCTCCCACTCTCAGGCTGATATAGTCACTGCTGATGTAAGCAAATAAGGGTACATCAAAGAGGCTCTGCGTTGGCCTATTCTTTGAAATTCTGTGCACAATGCCAAGAGATTTAATTTTTCATACTGCCATATTAAAACTATCGTTCTGGAAATTAAGCACCACATTTAATGTGCATGAAGTTAACCAGTTCTGAAAATTCGCGATGACATAAGATGTAAGGGAGTCTTTCAAGGCAGATCACTCACAGATATTTGTCACACCTTGATTAGGCTTCTCAGTAAGTCATGCTGATTGCTATTAACCGGATTTGCAAGTTTCTTGAAGGTCTATGATGTGAAAACTATGGGTAACACAATACTCAGTATTGGTTTCGGTCCAATACTGGCCAAAATCACTGAATTGGATACTGGGAGAAATGTTATCTGATTTATCAAGTAGTCTAAACCATTGTGTAAATGCTTAACTAAGCTGCTGACCAATCAGAAATGTAGAAATAGCTTTGGACCGGAGTCATGTTATGGGTTATCAGTAAGTGGTATCCAGTCATCCCTGTTGGAAACCTCTAGGAAGTGCATTACTGTTTGTATTAACATTGTAATAATGTCCTGGTTAAGATCTTATGTGAGTTATTGAGCATAAACAAATAATTTTAATTCTCATCTTATTAATATGCAATAGTTTCTATTCAGTTCTCTATTGAGATTTGCTGTAGAGCGTAGATCTAATACTTCTCTGGTATGAATTATACATGTAAAGCCACACCCAACTAAATGGATGTCTTTGTTTGTTTGTTTGTTTGTTTTTTTTGTTTGTATTTTTTTGGTATTTAAAATGTGCAGAAAGTAGATTCCACCTCATATGTTTTTGACTTTAAAATGATCTTTATTTTCGAATATGGAATTCAAAATGACTGAAAAATTCTTTGCAACTTTTTAGCCTCAAATTAGTGATGATTAAAACATTTTGAAAAGAAATTTCAGTGACGTATTAGTCTTAATTAATAGACTGTACTTTAATATATATGAATGAATTCTTGTTACTTATGAAATAATAAGGTTTCAATTTAGGCATTTACTTTCTGATTGACCGTTTGAATATAAATGTCTGAACAAATTCTGAACTTTGTAACTAATATATAATATATTATATATATTATATAATTTATATAATATATTCTAATATTATAATTTATATAATATATATTATTTTTAATATATATATATTTAATATAATATATTCTAATATTATAATTTATATATATATATATATATATAATTTTTATATATATTATGTATATTATATATTATATAATAATTTATAACAAATTTTCATTTCATTTTAGCTAATAAAGCGTGATGAACAGTGAACAACAATTTAAAAATTTTAAAGTGTCTCCATGGTTTATGTAATGTAACATGTTGGAATTGTATAAGTCAGATGTACTAAAGATTCAAAAGGCAAAAATAGGAATCTTAATTTATGATGCAGGTTGTCTATGAGTGGGGTATGAAGCAGGTCCATTCAGTCTAACTGAATTCTGAAAGTGCCCTGCTGACTGGACGAGGAAAAACTTGTCCGAAAGCCATTTCCTCCTCACCTCTCTCCCACCACGTCTGAGCTGGAGACATCATTTTGATTCAGCAGAAAACGTAGCAAAGCCATGAGAAGTCCCGGGACAGAAACGTCCATCACTCATCCCCCCTTTTCTCCCCGTTTTCTCCGCATTTAGCCGCCCTTTAAAAAGCGTTCGGGACGCGTTGGAATGCAGAAAGGGATGAAAAGAAGCTTCTTCCTCCCGGCGGGGATCTTAGAAAGGATACACACACATAAACCAAACTTCAGACTACACCCCTCCTCGCTCCACCGAAACGGGTCCTGCACGAGGTTCCATGAGAAAACGGGGGTGGAATGAAACCTAAAGAAGTGAAAGAGGGGAGGAGGGGGTGGAGGGAGAGCAGGGGTAAACAAGAGTGAAAGAGAAAAGGAAGTGAGAATGAAAGAAGTAAACTGTTTGAAAGCCGAGGAGAACAAGGTAAGGGGGAAGGACGGATCACGGGTAACAAACTGAAACGACAAGTATAAGGAGGACAGGAATAGAATATGTTCGTCGGCGCTCACAGTTTTGACTAGATATGCGAAGTCGTAATTAGCATTGGCTTAATTGACCTTGCTAATCTTAAGTGACCTTGAATGCTATCCGAAGCTCCTACATAAACACAAGCTGCATCGCTCCATCACACCTTTTCGTTTTTCCTTCTCTTTGATCTTTGATTAAATACTCACTTCCAGTTTAAAAATAGCACCTAATAACTGAAGGTGTAACCCTGCGTTCCCACAATCCCCTGTGAGCGCTAGTGCTCTGGTTGTAAGGGAGCGGGACGGCAACGAGGGGAGACTGCCGATGGGTGCTTTGTGTGCATCTGAAAGGAGCCGGCAGGCTGGGCCGAGGGGACTGAGTTAAGGGGGTCAGAACGGTCAGGGTTTGGATAAATGCGGCTCTTTGTGTGCATTAAGGAGATGCTCTCAGTAGGGAGTCTATAAAGCCCTGCCGGCTACACTAACACCCCCGGGGCTGCTGATTCCCGGGGGGAAACACCTCACCACCAGCTGACAGAGACACGCTGAGAGCGAGCGAGAGGGAGCTGGGTTGAGTTTTAGCAGCACTGTCATACTGATGTCCTGTTTCTGCTATTTCTGTATCCTGACTTCCTAAAAGGGTTCTACAAGGGTGTCACAGAGGAACCACTTGTGGGTCACTTTAAACTTTTTAACAGAAGTGGCTGAACACAGACCGGTACACTCTGAACGGTGCAGTGCTGAAATGTCACTGGGGTGGGACCTCTCGACACTGGGGGTGTAGACTCCAGTTTAATGTTTGGTGCCTTTAGTTAGGTAACGTATTCCACTGTAACTATAAGCTCAGTGGACAAAAAATGAGTGACCATCCAAGGTTTCGGTGGTAGTAAAGATGATTAGGCTGTAAATACCTGATTGGCGGGATCCATAGATTGGAAAGCGGTGCTACAGCGCAGCGAATGTCTCGTTCCATGTGTGGAAAATGACTCCACAACTTTAAACTAAATGATAATCCATCCCATGCATCTTGAAAATTCTTACGAGGTACCCGCAGACTTTGCAGCAGGGGTGGAGGTGGAGTGACACCAGACCTCTGGACATGTGACATGTGACAACAATGCTTTCCATGGTGCCTCCACACAGGGAATCTTTGGTCATTTCCACCAAGACAAAGCGGGACTCGCCACTGAAGATGACCTGTTGCCATTCTGAGTCACTCAATGACAGTGTGGCACGACACCATTGCAGCTATTGGCGATGTTGGTGTCGTCATAACAGTCTTTGTGCATGGAGTCCTGCGTCGTGCAGCCGCCTGTTAATGGTACAACACAGTAAGGGTGGCACTGCTCGTTGAGTTTCTGCAGTCATAGCTGTCGGATCAGTCAGGTACAGCAATATGGCCCGTCCTTGCTTACCGCACAAGCGTGGCCGAGGTAGAATCTCGAATCATTTGCATGTCTCAGGATGTCAAACCCACCCACCAAGTTTGATTCCTTCTGGGTGCAGCTATTTGTGCTGCTGTTCTTCTGATGACCCGTGTATGTGGGCCACTTTTGGTTCACATGTAGTTTGTTAGTGGGCAGCGATGCAGTATCTGTGCTAGAAGCAGAGCAGATATGTTTTGGTACAGGTACATATTTTAAATATGTGGGCCACATGTTGGCTCACATACAGATTGCCAGTGCCAGCAAAGCCGTGTCCTTGCCAAAAGTGGCCCACATCCAGATGCTATTTGGGATGCACCTGCCTGTAGAACTATGTAAGACCTGCATAAGCCCACCTATAGTTCCATGCAAAGTTCCATCATCCCAAATCCAGTCACATGAAAGTGATTGAACACATCCTCTACAGTTTTCTGTGCACAAATTCTGTGTGCTGAGTTTAACATACTGAAAAGGAATAGTACCACATATGAACGGAAATATAAAACATGTCAGAAGAGAAGAAGAAGTCAGTTGAAACACCATAGATGTTAACGTAGGTTAGCATTTGTCATTAAAGGCTTACATAGGTGTCATATAGCCTTACAGCAATGACCTCTATAGAAATGAAAGGTTGGACGGATGGCAATGAGGACAGTGAAGTGCTAGAACAGTATGTCTAAGAGCTGGAACCTTGGATTTGCTCCTGATGCTGATACCTGAACATGTAGAAATATATAATATGCTAATATTGTTTCCAATGTTGAAAAAAATGTTTCATCTTTAACCTTGTACTTTTTAAGGTCAGATCATCTTACACTTACTCAACTATTACCAGCAACCGCATTTGTGTCAGGGGCGCTGAGACATTTGTACAGCAGTAGACATAAACCAACAAACCGGCAACCAATCAAACGATTGGTAGAACTTTTTGAAAATGCATTCATTTACATATAACACAATAAGATCTGAATTTCTGTCAGACTATACCAACGACCACCTCAGTAACGATTCTGATCATGCACCAGCTGGGACAAGCCTACTTTAACTGGTGAAGCTGTCAGCTCACGCCACTCTCTTGTTCGTGTGTTTAAGTTAAGAATGAGAGAACCATTTTTAGACCAAACTGTTTATCCTAAGAGTCTAGAACTTCTGACCAAAGGTAACAACTGTTTCTGAGCCTATGAGCGGTCCAAACACCAGATCCATGGTCCTCCTGAAAGCGGAGGTGCAATCCGCACCATGTGTGCATGAATGAATGGACACATGAATGGTTTGAGTTTCAAGTGTGTGGACTGTCAGGGGAAGATTGAGAAAAATGCATGTCCCGTGTCATCAGTGACCAACACATGCAATAACGGCGGTTCTTCACCGTTGACACTGTGGAAGCTTCTGTAGCACTACCACAAAACACAGCCATAAAAAATGAGCCTGTCAAACATAATGAAGGAACGAAGCTTTTATGTACCATCTTGCTACAACAGGGAATGTGTAAATAAATCTGGGTTAATGAGCCCATTACCTTAAACAACCCCAAAACCCTCCTGGGTCTAGACTCAAGTGTTCTGGACGAGTGTGAAATGGGTTTCTATGTCAAATAATCACATTATTATACATTATTATACATTTGAAGCTGCAGATGTTGAAGGCAAATAGCTGGTTCCATGTTTTGAAGTCAGTCCTGATGATCCTGAGCCACAAGTCTCAGTAGTACTGACACAGTCATGCCGTATCTCTGTGTGTTAATATGAATTAGGTAGGTCCCTGAGTACAATTTTGCCATTTGTAATTTGCACACAGAGCAATTTGTCACCAACATGCACACACACTAGTGAACACACACTTGGGTGCAGTGAGCACACTTGCCCAGAGTGGTAGGCAGCCCAACCCACCGGGCCTGAGGAGCATTTGAGGGTGAGGTACCTTGCTCAAGGGCACTTCAGTCGTTACTGGCAGTTCAGGGAATCGAACAGGCAACCCTCTGGTTACAAGGCTGGTTTCCTAAACTCTAGCCCCCAATACCAGTCTGGCTTCTTGAGTATATAAGGTCGTCCTGTTGCACTGGCATTCCATTCTGACTGGTGCTGTTGTGTAGGTAGCATCTGTTGTAAGTGAAATATGTCTCAGAGAACTCACAGCAATAGAGCTCAAGCAGTGTTGCATCGTAGGACTTCAGGAAGTGGGATGGTCTTATCAACGTACCAGTCAGGTGGATACTACCACAGCACGCTGTTGTTGGCAGTGGATAGAAGGACGCACCAGTGACATGAAGGATCTGGGAGACCGACACAAACCACGGAGAGGGGGAACTAACAGATTGCCCAACATGCCCGGACTGACCCAATAGCCACGGTTCCTGACATTCAGTGAGCAATGATGCCCTCCATGATTCATCCTGTTATTGCCAGCACCACTGGCAGGCGGCAGCATGAAGCAGTGCCATTACGACGACTGCCCTTAACGCCACTTCAACGCCGCCAAAGACTGCAGCGGTGTCGTGCCAGACTGTCATACAAAATGCATTAACACAATCAGTGTTTTGTCTGTTGTTCAGCTGCAGTTATGCAGAGTTATGATGATGTGACACGTTTTATTCGTGCACAAACGACTGAAAACCATTCCTTTTCAATGCACCATTCTTCTCAGCAGGGATGAAATGCAAAGATTTGCCAAAGAGGCATATGAGCTGATGTAAACACACCTCTGCTGCAGGTCGCTAAACTGTAAGAGCCTTGGACGACTAAAACCAGTTCAGGGAAAAAGTGGAAGAGACGTAAGAATAGGGGCTTTGTTTCTTATGGATCTCGCACATGCTCTTCCAATCAACTACCTCTCAGCAACTATGCATAAATCTGGTGGAATAAGTGTGTGTGCCTGTGTGTGTGTGTGTTTGTGTGTGTGTGTGTGTGTGTATAAGAGACAGAGTTAAAGGGGCTTGGAGGGGGGGTGTGGGGGTTCCCAAACTCACAGGAATGTCTTGGGACTCCCCCCTTCTCCAAGGAATGAGATGGGCAGACATGAAATCAAAGTGGAAAAGCTGCACAAAGGGGTGGCAGCAGGATGATTAGAGGGTTTTGGGGGGTGTCGCAGTGGCCCGTTCCCAGAGCTCCACAGGGACCATGAAAAGAGCCCTTATATAGAGCTGGCTGCTCCGCTTGCCTCGGATTAGTGCCCCATACGCTCACTCTGCCAGCATCTTATATATAAGATACATACATATGTATACATGTATGTATGTCGGTCTCATGCGAACACACACACACACACACACACACATATATATATATATATATATATATATATATATATATATATATATATATATATATATATATATATATATATATATATATATATATAAATGTATATATACATGCAATCAGTGGTAAAATGCCTATTTTGTATCCCTTGCAATTATTCACAATTTTAATAACCACAGCAGAGGTAACCGTATACCATAATTACATAGCTAGGCTGTACTACAATTATACATATGTTCATATATACACATATATCATCCACCCATGTGACACATGTGTACATCTATATGCACACTGCTCAATTGCATTTGTCTTATTGGCCCTTATTTAACCATAAAGAAAGTTTTTTGGTTTTTTTACATTTTACAAGAATTGTTCCATGGACACACAACATGAACTTTATCACAGTGTATTTATTGCTTTCATTATTTCAGCAACATGTGAACGGAATGCAGGGTTGACATGAAGCTGAACAGGAAGTAAGCTGATTTCCATAGAGAGAACACAGTTTCCAGTTTTCAACACTGCCATTCAGTGAGAGCAAGGATGGCTGCATGTTCTGACCAAACAGTGTATATATCATGCGTATCCGTGATTGTACTCTCCGGCTTTCGTTTGTGCAGCTCATGAATTTTTATTAGAGTGGAGCTGTTCAGGAGAAATGAGGCCCTCTCCACTTCGCTGTACTTTTTGTTGGTTTGCTGCTTGCTGATTTATCTATAGGTTTTGGTTATTGTAAATTAGGGCTACAACTGCAGATTCTATTATAAGTTTAAAAAAAATTGATTGATGATATACATATATTGCTGCTGTTGGAAGAAATCCATTTTACACAAGAAGAAAAAAAAAACATACCAGACACTGCTCCGGTTTCTTCTTAAACCAGCATCTCCACATGTACAGCAGGTTCTTAGTGAGGAACCGAAGGTTGGGTTCTAGCTTTACTGGCAGATACAGTGAGCGTCTGGTTCATAAGAACAAGGTCCAGCAGCCAACACACAGGACAACACAGCTACAGACTGGCAGAGGGCCAAACCCCCTCTCTACTGACCGTGATGAGCGCCACCTCATTCCAGTGTCCCTTACCCACCGTACGGTGACCTCAAGTGACCTACAGAGAGACTGGCGAGCGGTGGCTGGGGTGAAACACACAGCGAGCATGGTTCTAAAAACAGGCTTCTGGAGGTCATTAGTGATTTTCTAAATGAACAGATCTAATACAATATCTGATCTGGAGTTTGGGAGACATGGTTCCAGTAGTGTAGAGAATAAAACAGAATTGAGGGATTCTGGTCCAACACAAACCCAGAACCTGTACCACTAGAGACACTGATCATTCTGAGGTAGCCTCTTAAATTTTTCCAGAGCTGTATATGTGGTTAGGTGGTAGTAAAGTAAGGCTCCTGCAGATAGCATTACATGAGGGTAGCTGGGTTATATATATCTATAAATACCTGCAGGGTGCGTGATGGGATTTATAGATTGAGAGGAGGTGGTATAGTGTACTGAAGGTCTCCCAAAGCAGTTTTCTAGGAGAACAATTTGTAGGATGACAGAGGCTTGCAAATTCACCCCTCCACTTCATCACTTTACCTGCCAGAAGCATTTCCAGCAACTTCTAGTTATATTACTTCTCTTATTTAAACTTGGATTCTTGCCAAAAGGGGTATCAGCAGTGGGTTCAATGGCCATTGACCAAGAGCTTCAGCCAATGAAGTGTTTACTGGTCATTTCATTGGCTATCTGCCCTTAATTGATCTCACTGGGAGGAGACCTTTAACATGGTTGGTGTAATACGTGGTTCGTGTAGCTCAGCGGATAACACCACTACCCGCCAAGTAGCCACCACCACCTGTGAGAGACTGGGGTTCGAATCCCAGGCTGAGTGACTATGCTGTGCTACACCAATAAGAGTCCGTGGGCTAGACTCCTAACACTACATTGGCTTACCTGTAATATGATTAACCTTGTAAGTGGCTCTGGATAAGAGCGTCAGCTAAATACCGTAAATGTAAATTTAACATGATTGACATGAGGTTAGAATATGACGCCAGGGCAGCAGTGCTACCTCTTTATCCTCTCATGCTGGACTGATTCGGCTCAATACTACAGTGACTCACTACCACCTCTTCAGGTACAAAGTGGTATTACGGCATAGGAAAGGCCAGGGCTAGTTGGTTAGCATGCTAACTTCAGTAGATAATCTCTGCAACATAACACATAGATGTCTTTGGCACACCATAACCCTTATTTCCTGATCATTTCAGTTGATTCTGAAATGAATTTCAAACACAACAGGCAAAAATCAATGTTCCTTCAATGCCTTATTTATTCGAGCCAGTCTGTCTAATGTAATCCAGGCAATAGTTTACAGTATGTAATCCAAAAAGGCCTGGCGCACCACTTACCGTGAGGCTAATTCTGTATTTAATATGACGGTTATGAGGAGAAAGGAGAGCGTATGATTTGTGCTGTTGAAAACACCTGGGCTCTTTTCCATGTTGTAAGAGGAAAAGTTTAGGGGTGGTTGGAAAAGCGGACCTGTTTCAGGTTCCTAGGTGGGGGTGGAGGTTGAAAAGGTCTGCCGAGGTGCTGTCTGCTCCCTAAATCTTCCGTCCCGTAACCGGTATGAAATAATCCCCTGACGGCTTGCCATGCTGGGATGGGGGGTAGCAGGGAGGAGGGGGTAAAAGAAACCAAAGCGGCCTTTGTTCAACACAGCCTTTACCCTGTCAGCCTATTGACATCCACTCTGTTAAGCAAGTATATGTGTGTGTGTGTGTGCATGCTTTAATATCTTTCAGCAACAGCAGTAAAAAAATGGAAATATGGCTATTATGCTATTTCTATGCCAGCTGGCGGGCCGTGCACGTCTTTTATTAATGAATGCTATTTGTAAATGTGTATATAGTGCATCAATCACTTTACTGTATGTCTGAAAGCTTAGGTAAGTGTCTGCCTGCATGGCTGTTTATTTATTAGCGCACATGCTCATGCTCTGTACCGTGCATGCGTAACTCAGCTTCACTTTCGGCCTGGTGCAGCTGCACCTTGAGGCCGGGGACAGTGGGCTTTTTCTAATGAAGCCTATGACGTCAGCCATTAGATCACTAAATGGAGCCCCGTCCCTTCTAACTGTACTGCGCAGAGTGCCAATTAGTGTGGCATGTTCATGGCCTGATTACCTGTTTATCCGGCAGCGGAAACAGCCCAGGCAGGAAATACGCTCCTGGAAGGAGGCTGTGTGTTTGTCCAAGCAACTCTGAGGTCATAGTCTACGGGGCCAGTGATTAACTTCTGAACAGTGTCCAGATTTTTAGATTTACCTCACAGGTTCGGACATGTTTGGACAGAGAGAGCGAGAAAAAGGCTGAGGTCTAGTTGAAAATTCTCAAGGTCTAGCTCCGACAACATAGGTGCAGACGTGGATACGTCTAATGATTTTGGGCCCCCAGATAAAGGCGGAAATAGGGTTTTCCTGGAGCCCTCCCCACAGTCCTCCAGCACTTGCACTGTACTACCACCAATGGGCTTCATTAGTCAAGTCTGACCATTGGTTAATTGGTTCATTAGTCAAACCTGACCTGTTTGGTCTGTACAGTCAGACTCATGCATGCTAGTAGTGCTAGTTAAGTAATGAAAACTGTCATCTACAGGGGTTGGACAATGAAACTAAAACACCTGGTTTTAGACCACAATCATTTATTAGTGTGGTGTAGGGCCTCCTTTTGCAGCCAATACAGCGTCAGTTTGTCTTGGGAATGACATATACAAGTCCTGCACAGTGGTCAGAGGGAGTTTAAGCCATTCTTCTTGCAGGATAGTGGCCAGGTCACTACGTGATGCTGGTGGAGGTTCGTCCTTCTTGGTGGTATGCTGACATTACCCTGGATACCGTGGCTCTTGATACATCACAAAGACTTGCTGTCTTGGTCACAGATGCGCCAGCAAGATGTGCACCAACAGTTTGTCCTCTTTTGAACTCTGGTATGTCACCCATAATGTTGTGTGCATTGCAGTATTTTGAGCAGAACTGTGCTCTTACCTGCTAACTGAACCTTCACACTCTGCTCTTACTGGTGCAATGTGCAATTAATGAAGATTGGCCACCAGGCTGGTCCAATTTAGCCATGAGACCTCCCACACTAAAATGACAGGTGTTTCAGTTTCATTGTCCAACCCCTGTATAATACCAATGATAAGAACTGGCAGTTGCATAGACTCATTGACTAGTCAACTCCAGAAAGTGATGACAGTAGGGCTCTCCTAAAACCCTCCACACAGTCCTCCACCATTCCTACTCTACTACCACCAACGAAAAACTAATATGCACTTTGGCCTTCATTAGTCAAAGCTGGGTTCACTTAAATCTTATCATGCTTGCACAGCTGACTGTTTATGATTTATCTGTACAGTCAGACTCACTGTACAAACTGTACACTGTACTCTACAGACTCGCTGGTAGTGGTGCATGTTAACTTACCAACACTATCATTAATATCATCTATAATACCAATAATAAAGATTGGCAGTTGCGTAGACTGGTGGACTAATAGACTTTACTGCTTGGTGGTAATGCTTTACATTAACTAGCTGATAATCATGTGATTATGCTGCTGTTGACATGCAGGTGTTATTTTTATATCTCGTTAATCAAAACTGATCTATAGAGATCTATAGTTAGATCTACAATTAGAACATGTGAATATCATTATATAGTGAATATCGTATAGTGACCTGGTCCTGGTCCCACCACTGTTCTTCAAAGTTGGACTTTTGCAGTCACTTGGTGCCAAACATTCCCTTCTCCAGTGGTTTCATACATGATGTCACCAACTTCTTCACGTGCACCATAGAGAGCATCCTCACAGCCTGCATCACTGTTTGGTATGGTAGCTATACTGCCTATCGCCCTGAAGAGAGTGGTGAGGACGGCGGAGTCCATCAAAGGCAGCAAACTTCCAGACCTGCAGGACATCTACCGGTCCTGCTGTCCGAGGAAAATCCAGAAGATCCGGTTGGACTGTAGCCACCCAGCACACGGCCTGTTCACCTTACTGCCATCAGGCAGGAGGTACCGCAGCATCCATGCCAGAACAAACCGGCTAATGAACAGTTTCTACCCACAGGCCAGCAGGTTCCTGAACAAGCTGTGAGCCTTTCACCAACACCAGCAATACCACCAACATCAGCAATACCACCAACACCACCAACACCAGCAATACCACCAACACCACCAACACTACCAACACTACCAACACCACCAACATCACAAATACCTCTGCAATCTGACACTTTATTAATATTAATATATCACCGCTATGGACAATATCCCTGAGTCACTTTAAACAACAGACATGTGTATAAATTGATATTATATATTATATATATCTCTGCTCCCTCTCAGACTATCCATGTCTAATAAATGCACATATCAGAGGATCTCTACAGACCCCACCTGTCTGTATATTCTGTATGTTGTGTATATTTTGTGTATGTTGTATTTATTTAATATATTTCTTTATTTTAATACGTTTAGTTAGTACGTTTATTAACGCTGCCCTGCTGTAGAGTATCAGCCTGAACCTCACCACCAGCATTAATGTCCTTGAAACGTGAATTTGAACTTGAATCAGTGATTAGTTGACATCAGCTCAATTTTCACCACCGGCACCTGGCTGTAAATGGATTCGGCTTACTTCCTGTTCTGCTGTTTTCAGTTGACAGCGTTTCAACTGTCTGCTTCTCCACCGCCTCATTTTGGTTGGTGGACTATTTTTAGTCCAACAGTAACAGAACAGTAACAGAGTACGTTCAGCAATACTGAACCAACTCACATACAGACTAACTGAGAATGATCCACCACCCAAATCACACCTGCTTAGTGGTGGTCCTATGGGGGTCCGACCCTTAAAAGATTAAAAGGAGATACAAAGAAGTATACAGAGAAGCAGATGGACTACATATTTATTTATGTAATTATTTATTTGTTTGTTTGTTTATTTATTTGTTTATAAAATTAAATGGTGAAGTAAGCACCGGCTGGCTGATGGAGCACCCTGTGTTGTTTGCAGGGCCAGTGGACCTCAATCATGTTATACAGCTCCTGACTCTCTCTCTCTCTCTCTCTCTCTCTCTCTCTCTCTCTCTCTCTCTCTCTCTCTCTCTCTCTCTCTCTGTCTCTCTCTCTCTTTCTCTCTCTCTCTCTCTCTCTCTCTCTCTCTCTCTCTCTCTCTCTCTTTTTCTGTCTCTGTTTCTGTCTCTCTCTCTCTCTCTCTCTCTCTCTCTCTCTCTCTCTCTCTTTTTCTGTCTCTGTTTCTGTCTCTGTCTCTCTCTCTCTCTCTCTCTCTCTCTCTCTCTCTCTCTCTCTCTCTCTCTCTCTCTCTCTCTCTCTCTCTCTCTCTCTCTCTCTCTCTCTCTCTCTCTCTTCTCCCAAGCCAACCTCTTACTCCTCTCTCTTCCTTTACAGAGAAGGAGGGGAGAGTCTGGTCATGGTCACACTCTCTCTTTCTCTCTCTCTTTTTCTGTCTCTCTCTGTCTCTGTCTCTCTCTCTCTCTCTCTCTCTCTCTCTCTCTCTCTCTCTCTCTCTCTCTCTCTCTCTCTCTCTCTCTCTCTCTCTCTCTCTTCTCCCAAGCCAACCTCTTTACTCCTCTCTTTTCCTTTACAGAGAAGGAGGGGAGAGTCTGGTCATGGTCACACTCTCTCTTTCTCTCTCTCTTTTTCTGTCTCTGTCTCTCTCTCTCTCTCTCTCTGTCTCTCTTTCTTTTCTTTCTCTCTCTCTCTCTCTCTCTTTGTCTTTCTCTCTCTCTCTCTCTCTCTCTCTCTCTCTCTCTCTCTCTCTTCTCCCAAGCCAACCCTTTTACTCCTCTCTCTTCCTCTACAGAGAAGGAGGGGAGAGTCTGGTCATGGGACAAAGTGGTTCCCATTTAAAGCCATGCTGAATGATTTTGAGGGATCTTGACAGATAAGAGAGGGAGATAAGTGTGCTTGAGGCTGTTGAAGGCAGTTTGGGAGCACAGCGGAAACCGAATCCTTTTCTCCTCTCATTCAAACCATCCCAACTGGACGTGCTGTCAAGTGGCTCAGTCGAAAAAAAGAAAAGAAAAAAGGCTTGGGTATTTGTTCAGCGATGATCAGGAGCCCTTGCCTCTGTTCCAGCACCTTCAGAACTAATTAAAAAAGCCTATTAGGTTTCAGTGGATGAGTCTGCTAGAGGCGGTCAGTAGTAATGGGCTCAAATCTCTTTCCTTTTACTTACTTATTTATTTATTTATATATTTATTTATTTTACTGACCATTTGAAGCATTAAAACGTAATCTCAGAAAAAAGAAAACATAATTATTGTCATAAAAAGGCAAATGGTACTTTGAATTGAAATGCTTTTACACTCATCTTCATTATACACCACGACTACAAACATTCAGCGAGCAGTGATGTCCTCCATGGGTCACCCTGTTAGTGGCAGCACCATTGGCAGACAACTGCACGACGCAGGACTACATGCACACAGACCATTACAGCGACTGTCCTTAACACCACCTCACCGTCACCAAAGACTGCAATGGTATCGTGCCAGACTGCCATGGAGTGACTCAGAATGGCAGCGGGTCATCTTCAGTGACGAGTCCAGCTTTTGTCTTGGTGGAGGCAACTGTATGGAGGCTCTGTGGTCAGCACCAAGATGAACGCTTTGTTGTCACATGTCACACGTCTAGAGGTCCTGATGTTACTTCATTGCACCATTTGTAGGAACTGTGTGAGGATATTGAAGCTGCATGGGATGGATTATCACAGGACACTATTAGGAACCTCTACAGCTCCATACCGAGATGTCTGGCATGTTGGGTTAGCAAACATGGCGGCCTGACACCATACTGAGAGACAGACTTCTGTAGGTGTAGCTCAATAAATATTGATCATATCAGTCTAAATCTATCATAATTGATTGTTCCTGGTAACCTTTATCTTCTGTCCCAACGGCAGTGCAATACGACCCTTCCTTTTTGGTGCAGCTATTCTTTTGATGATCATTATATATGGCACTTCATATTCACATTCACAGTCCTCCACCTGTTCATTTTATTTTGTCATCCTGATCTAACATTCTAGAAATTCCAAAAATAAATATTCTTAGTCTTGAATCAAACTCCATGCGATATCCCTTTTGTTATGAAGTCAGCACTCAAAAGTTTCAGCCAACAGAGTTTCAATGAGTTTCTAAACTGTGAAATCATAACGTTAGACAGAATCTGCCCTTAATTTCATGGAAGAGACTGTAATAAAACTAGATCCTGGAAATATACCCAACGTATTACTTTACAGGTCGTTAGTTTATCTATGACTTCATTTAAAAACAACAAAAAAAACTCAAAAGAAAGTATTTTCCAAAAAAGGTAAGGTGTCTCCAAACTTTTGTCACTCATGTCCAGCTTGCCCACTCCTTCATCCATCTAAACTACAGTACTAGTCTCTGCGGTCGGCCCTTGAGGCGGAGGAATCTGGCTAAAGCCGGGATTGGCTCGGACAGCAGAGCCTCCTCAGCTACTTTCAGATTCCTCATCCTCCGACCAGCCGTGACGGATTCGCTGTAATCTATCAGATCAAAGCAGAAGAGCCCAATCCTATTCCCATAATCCAGTCTGATGAGGACTCTTATGCATTTTATACTGCTTAAAAATTTGAAGTGCTTTTTTTTTGCTCCCTCTCGCTTTCCCGAAGTCTAGTCGAGTGAGTCGCCCCATTACTATGCTTTGAAAAATGAGCATGGATGACTCAGACTTTTCAGCACCAGCAGTTTGATTGGACTTGACATCTGATTTATGTTTAAAGTACCTTGTATTTAAAATTACAGCAAATGTTCCAATTCGATTCATATGTGCAAAATTAAAAAGTCAACGGCAACCAAGAAGAAGCAGTAGCCTGAATGTTCTGAGAGAACAGGAAGCCATTATTGTCCCACACATGGTAATAAAAGGATTATTCACCCTGAAATTTGACTCAAAAGACGGCCAACAATAAGGAAATACATAATTAACAGCAGCAGAGCCACTGGAATGAAGCCATCCATGTCGCATTTCAGAAATTACAATTAGCATATTGTGACTGACGGCTCAATAATATTTTGAGGCTTATGCGTAGGGCCAGTGCTTTGATTCACTTAAGTGGGGAACAATTGGAGACAGTGTCCCTGTAAGGCATTTAGAAGCCTCTACTGGAGATACTGTACGCCCCCCCTCATCCTATAGAGCTTAACTGGCAAGACAGATGGCACTTCTTAACGCCACATTCTGTTGTCTGCTTTAAGTGCATGATGGGATACTTTAAATAGCCCATATAATAGAAGAACAAGTCCTTAATGAAGGAGATATGAAATAGTATGTAAATATTATTCAAGATTCAAATCGTAGAATTTACTCTCCAGTACATACAGTCAGTGTGTGACAGCTAACCGACCTAACAGTCCACTTTCAATTCAGTTTATTAGTGATGTTATATCCACCTGTTCAGCCTATAGAAGTTACAGGGGTCGGACAATGAAACTGAAACACCTGTCATTTTAGTGTGGGAGGTCTCATGGCTAAATTGGACCAGCCTGGTGGCCAATCTTCATTAATTGCACATTGCACCAGTAAGAGCAGAGTGTGAAGGTTCAGTTAGCAGGTAAGAGCACAGTTCTGCTCAAAATACTGCAATGCACACAACATTATGGGACATACCAGAGTTCAAAAGAGGACAAACTGTTGGTGCACGTCTTGCAGGCGCATCTGTGACCAAGACAGCAAGTCTTTGTGATGTATCAAGAGCCACGGTATCCAGGGTAATGTCAGCATACCACCAAGAAGGACGAACCTCCACCAGCATCACGTGGTGACCTGGCCACTATCCTGCAAGAAGAATGGCTTAAACTCCCTCTGCCCACTGTGCAGGACGCAGTATATGTCATTCCCAAGACCAACTGACGCTGTATTGGCCGCAAAAGGAGGCCCTACACCATACTAATAAATGATTGTGGTCTAAAACCAGGTGTTTCAGTTTCATTGTCCAACCCCTGGAAGCACTGGCTATGTATCAGGTCTTAAAGGCACAGTAACAATAAAGCCTGAAAAACTAGAGATGGGAAAATTACCATGTAAAAATGGTCTCTGGTTTTCTTGACCAAATGAGATTCATGGTCAAGGATTAAATCTTAACCTGTACTATAATTTGTGTCCTTTGATATTAGATGTAGAAACATAAGGCTTTAGACCACAGCCAATTCCCAATAGTAAAGAAGACCCGTCACTAGGCGCTGGCTGAAGATGGCAGGTAGATCATCAACACCAACCACACATGGTAGATACTAGCACTGCCCTAACCACCCTACGATGACACAATCAGTGTCCTACTGCAAGACCAACACTTCCACAAATGTACACCCATCCATGTTCACAAGTCTCACACTGGCCCCGGTTTTTGAACTACTGCTACTCTCTCTCAGTCCCCAGTCTTGTAGTCTCTTCAGGTCCTTGGTGGTATCTCCATTCATCTCCAAACTGCTCATTTATTGAACACAGGAGCAGGGAGGCCTGCACAGGATGGCACAACCCCACAGCTGAGCACAGAATGACACAACCAATCACTTATTGCACGCCTAGCACTTACCACGGACCCTTGTGGATCCACAGTCACACCATAGAGTCCGTATGGGGACACAGTCTTTAGGGTGCACAGGGGCAAGCCATGCACACTTCTGGTCTCTACACACCCAGAATGTCCACTGTCCCAGTAAATATACATATTGCAGACATGTGCTTGAAACCACATATGCTGCTGGTCCCCCCTTAGAAACACGTCTACTATTCTTAACCACTCTGCTGCTTTCCTCAGTCCTCAGCTGGACTTAGTTTTAATCTTAACCTCAGTCTTAATCTCCATTGCCCTCCAAAATGCATGGGGCGATCGATCTTCAAACATCAGACATAATTCCAGCGTGAAAAAGAAGGCTCAGAATTGTTGCACTTTAGACAAAGACTTTTTTACTGAACACAGCAGCTGGGAGGACCCACCTCAGGGTTGGTCGAATAACTAAGACAGCAGATCGATCATCATCAGCTGCACATTTTCTGCACATGACTGCCCCAACCACCCCAATAGCCCAGCACAGAATGACACATCCAATTTCCTACAGCACTCCCCATTAACTCCTGTACATCCATGGTCACACAAGTCCATAGCGGGACACTACACTGTCCCCAGTTTTTGAAAGTGTCATCCTGGCAAACATACAAAGTCCGAACAGAGTCTTTGGGGTGCACAGGGACATGTCACTTCATGCACACTTCTGGTCTCAACACAGCAGTGGTTTCAGAATGTCCACTGTCCCAGTAATTACACATATTGCAGAGATGTACTTGCGACCATGTGTGCTGCTGGTCCTCCCTTAGAACCATGTCCAGCCTATCTCGACCACCCAGCTCATTTCCTCAGCCCTCGGCTGGGCTCAGTCTCCTTGAGCTCTTGGTATATCCATTCCAAATGGTTCTCCAAAATGCATGGGTCAATCCCACTTCTGACACCAAATGTAGCTCCATCATGAAAATGAAGGCTCCGAGTTGTAACACTTGACATGCAGACTCTTTGACTGAAAACATCAGCAGGCAGAACCGACCTCTCAGTGCTGGTTGAAGAACTGAGACAGTAGGTAGATCATCAACAGCTGCACATCTTCCAGAGACGGTAGACACCGGGACTGTCCCAAATACTGTATTACCCTGTTCTTCAATGATCAGGACCCCCACAGGACCATTGACATTGACGGCATTTAGCTGACGCTCTTATCCAGAGCGCTTTACAAGGTTAATCATATTACAGGTAGGCCAGTGTAGTGTTAGGAGTCTTACCCAAGGACTCTTATTGGTGTAGCACAGCATAGTCAATACCAGGATTTGAACCCAAGTATCCCACATGTGGTAGTGACTTCCTGGAGGTTGTAGTGTTACCCACTGAGCTACACCAACCACCACAGCCCGCAACCCGGCACATAATGGCACAACCAATCCTGCTCCACACATAATGTACACATTTGCAAAATTCAAGTCCCTGTTACTGTGACCCCAGTACTTCTCAGGAGCCCTCGCGCATTGGTGCCAATGCCAGGATGCTACAATATGAAATGGCCACATTTTATGTTTTGTACATTTTTCTATATGCTAAATTGTAAATGAACCAAACTTTGGCATGCAGCTGTAAAAGCATAGTATGAAATGTAGTGTACCTCTCAAGAACTCATAGCTTTCATATTTCACTGTTTTTAACACCTTATAAAACGACCAGCTTTCCTGAGTATTTCCATGAAGGACCAGCCAACAGAAACGCTCAAGACTGTATGGAAATGCAATAAAATCCTGTCATGTTGAGTAATTTAGGAATGTTTTTGAATCCTTCTCCTAAAAAATTATCATTTCCCTGATAGAGTTTGTTCTGACAGCAATGATTTTAACAAGTTAACTAGACACACAGTAATGACTGGGAAAGTGCCAGCGCAGATTCAAGGTGGGCGGCCAGGATGGAGAGGAGCCAAGGAAGGGGTAAAGTTATGACGGGGATGTTATGACAGTGTAGCAGAGTACTGCAAATGTATATACAACCCCCCACCCCCCACCCCACCCCTCCTGACACCACCCAACACAAAAAACGACAGTTATAGTCTTCTGGCACTTTCTAGAGTCCCGTGTTTAAGGAATTTAGCCACTGTGCCCTGCGGGCTGTAGTGCCGTTCACTCTGTGCTGGCACTGTCCAGCATTCATTAGCAGAGGGAAAGCCTGCAGCACTTTTTTCCCTCTGTGGTTCACATTCCTCACTTACTGTCTCCCCTGCTTCTGTCTCGTCCCGTTCCAGCCCCTGTTCTTTCTGCATGCTCTTCTGCCATGCAAATGTAAATTTCTCAAAAGATTTCAGAGCAATCGCTCCGCATGTACAGTGCATGCATATTTAATACCTGTTCTCCGGCACTGTCTTTAAAATCTCCACAAGCCCCTGCCTCTCTTTCTCTCCCCTTCTCTCTCATCCTCTGTTTTTCTGCTCAGATCTCAGCACTGTACGCTGTTCAGCTAGCAGGATGCTGCACTAATAATAGGATCTCTGAAGGCTTGATTTTATCTCGGAAGAGACGAGCGAGCAGCGTAGAGTGCGGTGCGATGCTAACTTTTGATCACTTGAAAGAGGCCTAGATAAAAAGATTGCTCTGCACCTGGTGGCAGACTGTGTCTTCATGGCATGCTTATCTAGTAAACGTCTCTACCACAACAGAAAGGCATTCGAAACCTCACCCCACCTGCAATGTTGCCGTACATCACGCAGTGTACAGTCAAATGTTTTGGAGCGTCAAATTCCGTATCAAAATAAGGCCTCACCATTTAAACCGGAGCCTCTCCGTGTACCCCGGGATGAATAGAGCAAGCCTGGCAAATCACATTTGTCTAAATAAACCCGGCTTTCAGCGCACCATCTGAAAACTACAGCCTAATGGAATCTCAGAGTATTGTGGTTGTGCTGCCATGATTACAAGATGGGACCCCTAATCTGGGTTTTGCTCCACTGGGAAAAAGGGGGGAGTGAAGAAGGAGAGGGAGAGAGAGAGAGAGAGAGAGAGAGAGAGAGAGAGAGAGAGAGAGAGAGAGAGAGAGAGAGAGAGATATGTACTCTATCTGCAGATCTCAGCAGGAGACTGAACGTGTGGAGTACGCTCCCCCTAGTGCTTGCTCGAATTATGACACACACGGTTTCCATGCTCTTCAGCCTTTCATCCCCGCCACCATCACTCAGGTCACAACAGAGTTCACACACAGTCTGACGGAGTGATAACAGAATGAAAGTGAGGACCTAAGCTGAGTCACATTATTATGACTATCACTTCTTGCTTTCCAAAGGTGACAGAGTTTGTGAAGAAAGCTGGCTTGGTGGGTAATCAAGGTGTGTGACAGGCTGTCTGCACTCATATCCTTTATGACTATAATGGGCAATGCATGCTGATTGTCCTCCCTGGGATGGATGGGATCTTCCAGCAACACAGTTTAATATGTCACATGGCTAGAAATGTCCACCAGTGGTTGACAGAGCACTGGCAAGACTTCCAAGTACTACCATGGCCCCCTAATTCCACAGGCTTGAACCCAATTGAGCATCCGTAGGACCACCTTGATCGTAGTGTTTGCTCCTTGGGTCCTCTCCCACACACTCCAGCAGCTGTGAGATGCACTGTAGTCACCATGGCTCCAGATACCTGTAACAACCTTGTAAGGACCTTACTGAGTCACTCTCAGCCCGGCTATCTGCTGTCTGCGCTGCACACGGTAGTTACTCTGGATATTAGCCAGTGGTCATAATAATGTGACTCAACTTCACATTACAACTTCACACACGGTCCTCTGTACACAGTTTATCAGCTGCTGAATGCTAAACGATACAAATGTGTTTTTAGCTTTGATTTATAAACAGGCACAAATGGGTTGTACCTAATGTCACTTGTGAGACTATTCCAGAGCTTTGGTGCAGCGACAGCAGAGGCACGATCCCCTTGGAACACTGAAAAGTGACTGGGATGTACAGGGGTTGGACAATGAAACTGAAACACCTGTCATTTTAGTGTGGGAGGTCTCATGGCTAAATTGGACCAGCCTGGTGGCCAATCTTCATTAATTGCACATTGCACCAGTAAGAGCAGAGTGTGAAGGTTCAGTTAGCAGGTAAGAGCACAGTTCTGCTCAAAATACTGCAATGCACACAGCATTATGGGTGACATACCAGAGTTCAAAAGAGGACACATTGTTGGTGCACGTCTTGCTGGCGCATCTGTGACCAAGACAGCAAGTCTTTGTGATGTATCAAGAGCCACGGTATCCAGGGTAATGTCAGCATACCACCAAGAAGGACGAACCTCCACCAGCATCACGTAGTGACCTGGCCACTATCCTGCAAGAAGAATGGCTTAAACTCCCTCTGGCCACTGTGCAGGACGCAGTATATGTCATTCCCAAGATGAACTGACGCTGTATTGGCCGCAAAAGGAGGCCCTACACCATACTAATAAATGATTGTGGTCTAAAGTCCATTGCGAGCTTTAAAAACCATTAATGCTATTTCATACTGGATTTGGTAATGCACTGGGAGCCGGTGCAAGGACTGCCAGGACTGCAGTAATGCGCTCCTTTTTCTTTGTATCAGTTAATAAACCAGCTTTATGTATAATAACTGTAGGCGCTACACCAAAAATCTCCAAAATTAAACTTTGGAGGAGGTTAACTTTCTTAACCTGCAATGGAGGTTGATATAACAAAGCATGTCCATCATGAATATTCACTACTGAAAGACTAAATAGAAATATAATACAGTGATACATCAGGAGCGTATATGTGGTATATCAGGATATGCATTGTTCCAGACATCTCATCATGTGGAACTGTAGATTACATGAAGCTGAATTTAACTTCTCATCCTTATTTCCCGTTCCACCTTAAATGATGTAGCGCATACATATTTAGAAGCGCAAATGTGTAACTGCTGTTGCTACAATTTTCACTCATTAATTATGAGGAGATGAACAGCAGCAGTAAGAAGTGCAGGAAACCCAGGTGTGAAAAGGCTAGTTTAAGAGGACTAGGAGATGTCTCAGCACATGGGCAGTGAGGAGAGATGACAGGATGTTCATTTAAGTGACATGGCTAATAAGGCAATACTGTTTAAGGTGGCCTGGCTCATAGAACTGCTAGTCTGAAAACAGGTGTAACTCTGGTCCTGACCTGTATTTTGCCTCCTTGACATAAATAAAATAAAATAAAATAAATTAAAATAAAATAAAATGGCTGAACTACAACATTCCACTTCAATGTAAATTAGTGTGTCAAAACACACGTTGTTGATTTTCTTAATCAAAAGCACTTCTGCAGAGAGCAGTTTGAAACACAACATCCATCTGCAAATGTTAGTGCACAGTTCTAGATTATTTGTTGAGTTTAACGTATCAGAATAAAATATACAATATAAAAATAAAATATACAATATAAAATAAATTGTAATGTTTGCAGAGACCACATTTTATGTTTTGCTTTTATTTTATTTGATCTTATTTGGTAACTTTGCATGTTTTGAATAAGTTCAATAAACTGTGATTGTGACTTAAAACTTGTATTAGTCTGCTCACTGTAGGGGACTGTGTAGCGTTCATATCCTCACTGTCTGGTTAAAGACAGACTTTACAGGAGAGGCTAAAAACATACAAAATTTAATTTTAATGTAAGTCAATGGAACTTTTTTCCAAGCAAATTTGGGCCATTACTTTTGGTCCCTTCAGCATGTATATGTACAGGGGTTGGACAATGAAACTGAAACACCTGGTTTTAGAACACAATCATTTATTACATTTACATTTACATTTACATTTACATTTACGGCATTTAGCTGACGCTCTTATCCAGAGCGACTTACAAGGTTAATCATATTACAGGTGGGCCAGTGTAGTGTTAGGAGTCTTGCCCAATCACAATCATTTATTAGTATGGTGTAGGGCCTCCTTTTGCGGCCGATACAGTGTCAGTTTTGGAAATGACATATTCTGCGTCCTGCACAGTGGTCAGAGGGAGTTTAAGCCATTCTTCTTGCAGGATAGTGGCCAGGTCACTACGTGATGCTGGTGGAGGTTCGTCCTTCTTGGTGCTTGTGTTGGGGTGCTCCCCCATCATGCTTGTGTTGTTTCTGGTACTATACACTATACTGTCATCTATAAATATGAATAAATGTGTGAGCTATTTAATAACAGCATATCCTCCAATATTAGAAACTGCATAAGCAAGCCTATTTTTATACCTGGCTGTTATTGATCTTAAATGAAATCCTTTTATCTAGCTGCAGTAACTGTGTTACCTCCGTCCCATCACACACACTATATAGGCGATAAAGCATATAGGGTAATTGATGCTCTATTGGAGAGATCTATTAGTCTCCAGACAAAAGGAGGGACATATGCTTTTCAACTCCTCCATTAAAGCGGCTGCTGGGTAGGAGTAAATGGGGAACACTGCAGAGACTAGAGGGTGAGCTGGGGATCAAAGATGCCCATGGGGGACACATGTGACTAATCTTCTGTCTGTCTGCCAGGCTCTCAGGCTGGTTGGTGCCGGTCGTGGTGCTGTCTAGGTCGGTAGCCCTTGGCACGGGTCAGAGAGAGCCCCAGGAAGCGCTTCATCACTGGGGACTCCCCCGGGGACCGAGACAGGCCCCACCAGGCCGCTGAGTCTTACCATAACACACGTGGCTTAAATAAAGATGTCCACTCGTCACAGTTTGTGGCATTCACTAGCATGGGTTAATAGAAGCTTTGCCAAATTACCAATGCTTTGATTACGCTTAGTGTTGGAGGACAGGCTAACTGGACTAATCCAAACCAAACCCAGATACCAGATAATAAATACAAATATTTCTGGAGTCTAAGGTTTGGAAATAATTAGTAAAATGATTTGTCTGATATTTCTGATATTTCAGTCTTTATCTTAGACTCTATTCAATAAAGCACATTCACTGATTTGATCTGAATAGTTGATAGAGTTGTTTTTGCCCGGTTAGGCAATCTGAGTTCATGTTTTTCTGTTTGTATGCATTGTTGATTGCAGATTTGATGGGAACATTTCCCTTGTAATAATCAGAATCAATGGCTTATGGGGGCCCAAAGCACACAATCATCATTCTGCACTGTGCGTTTGTAGAAAACCTGTAATTTGTCCAAGGCCATCCAAACACTAGCATGCAACTGTACTTCAAATGATGAAAGCGCTAAGCGAAATTGAGCTACCACTGAACAGCACTGCTAGGTGCCCACTTTGAGCCAAGGACTAACCACAGTGGGAGAAGTCTCAGAACCAATAGCACAGCAATAAAACCAATCACTGTCGAGCTGAGGCCTAAGAACAAGTGATGCAGTGATCACAATTTTTGGTAAGAAGCGCATGCTGCACAGTACAACTTAGAAACACTGTTTTGTATCATTTGATTAAAAATATGCAGCATATGAAATAATTTTATATATTAAATACTTGGGAAAAAATGCAGACCATATATCCCCTTAATATGCCATGACATAATGAGTGTAAAGCTGCTCATCAGTCAAACATCTACCTACGTTTGAGTTTGTGAAAATAGAGGTACTAAGTTAAACAGCTGTAATTCCTAAATAGGCAATAACTGAACTGAAGCTGAATATGTACATGCCAATCATAATTACTGGACTACTTCATTTCAAAGTCTTTGTGTTGGTGTACAGAGGCGAAAACAGGTTGATATAACACAACATGTCCATCATGAATATTCACTAATACTGTGATACGTCAGGAGCATATACAGGGGTTGGACAATGAAACTGAAACACCTGTCATTTTAGTGTGGGAGGTCTCATGGCTAAATTGGACCAGCCTGGTGATCAATCTTCATTAATTGCACATTGCACCAGTAAGAGCAGAGTGTGAAGGTTCAGTTAGCAGGTAAGAGCACAGTTCTGCTCAAAATACTGCAATGCACACAGCATTATGGGTGACATACCAGAGTTCAAAAGAGGACAGATTGTTGGTGCACGTCTTGCTGGCGCATCTGTGACCAAGACAGCAAGTCTTTGTGATGTATCAAGAGCCACGGTATCCAGGGTAATGTCAGCATACCACCAAGAAGGACGAACCTCCACCAGCATCACGTAGTGACCTGGCCACTATCCTGCAAGAAGAATGGCTTAAACTCCCTCTGACCACTGTGCAGGACGCAGTATATGTCATTCCCAAGACGAACTGACACTGTATTGGCCGCAAAAGGAGGCCCTACACCATACTAATAAATGATTGTGGTCTAAAACCAGGTGTTTCAGTTTCATTGTCCAACCCCTGTATGTGGTATATAGTATATGTATTGTTTCAGACATCTCATGATGTGGAACTGTAGATTACATGAAGCTGAACTTCTCATCCTTATTTCCTGTTCCACCTTAAATGATGTGGCACATACAAATTTAAAAGTGCAAATGTGTAACTGCTGTTGCTATTTAAGGTGAAATGGTAATCAGCCTTGCGATATTCAACTCAATGCTCTGGAGAGTTTATTAACTTACTGTTTGCACAATTTTCACGCATTAATTATGAGGAGATGAACAGCAGCAGTACGAACTTCAGGAAACCAAGGCGAGAAAAGGCTAGTTTGTGTGGCGTTGTTTAAGTACGTATGGACAAAGCTGTATATGAAATAATCTATGATGTAAACAAGCATTATTGTGGCTGGTATTTCTCACATAGTGCACCATCATAAGAACATTTTGAGCATCTGCACCAATATTAATCACAGTGTTACACATACAGCACATCACAGCAGAGGTCCCCTCACACGGCCATACGCATCTATTCGCCTCGCTCAGTATGACACAGCACCACCAGCACATGCTGGCACCCATCCCACTGAATGCTCCTAGCTCTGCAGCCTCACACAGGGCCTGGTGCCAAAACATTACCCAAACATGACAGCCCACCATGGCCATGACCACCACGACACCAACTGCCACCGACATGCCCAATCTGCCACACATGCTTCCAGGACCTCCTACAGTCCCTACAGCCCTAATGGGCCATCACCCACCAGCTCATTACGGCATCTGCAGGGTTTGACGTTTTTGACAAAGCCAATGGTTTGTCAAATTCAGATCATGAAATATCTTCCTGATCTGCTGGTGAGACATAAACGTGGCATCGACTGAAAGTTTACAGCACAATTCCTCCACATGTTTCAGGGTAAGAGTCAGATATCATTGAACCAAATCTGAAAGTCAAGCTATATACCTACTGCACCTTCAAAAAGATCATCTTCTGAGGGTCCTGAGAACGTCTGAGGTTAGGTAACTAACACATCGCCAAATTATGGCTACCACCCAGATAGTGTGCAGATAGTGTGTATTTCTGGCAAGGGTGTGGCACCGCTGGCCCATGGGTGGCACTGGTAAAGTGCATGTGCACCAAAAGTGGCCCGTTTATTTGGCCCACATGCGGTAAAACCAGATCAGGGTCACTTCTGGCAGATGATATGATATCGCTGCCAGCCACTGGCACTGCATGTGAGCCAAAAGTGCCAGATCATGAGTTCAAATCCCATCAGCGCCACAGCCATCTGCAGCTGGGGGGAAACACATGCTAGCCTTCGCTCCCTGAGTAACACTGTGCAACAGTGGAAGTCCCTCTCAGCTGGGAAGGTCTTGGTTTTTGTATTAGTGGTTTGGAGAGGTGGGTCAGTTCTGGCAGTGGTGGTTTAAAGGTGGCTAAGATGCAAACTTCTGATTGGAGTAAAGACGCTGGATTTTGGCCAATGCATCAGGCCCTCTCCTGTGCCATCATTCCATGCGGTATGAGGGCCGTAGGTAAATGTCGGACATGGCACAGGATTGGGCCCTTATCAGATTTGCTATCTAGGTAGTTGTTTCTGTCTTACATAGCTAATAACAAGATCCAAGTAACTAGCATAGCTAGCTAGATAGATAGATAGATAATTTTTTGATCCTAAAGGAATTTTAGCATCCAGTAAAAGTTACACAGTACCATAGGTAAATTTATATTTACATCTAAGGTATTTAGCAGACGCTCTTATCCAGAGCGACTTACAACCGTGCTTAGTGTTCCGTTGGATAATATTCCAGCTAGCACAGGAAGTTTAGAGCCTAAAACTCACCACGAGCTCAGACACTGCCCGATAAGGGGGCCAGTGCTGGTACCTAGAGAAAGGTCATTATAAGTGCAACACAATACACATTGACAAAGGTCATTATAAGTGCAATACAAAAAGGTTATTAAAGTGCCACACGATACACACAATTTACACGTCTGCTAGAGCTCACTCACTTAAGTGCATTACGAAGAGATGGGTCTTCAGTCTGCGTTTGAAGACTGCGAGAGACTCCGCTGTTCTGACGCTCAGTAGGAGTTCGTTCCACCATCTGAGAGCCAGGACAGAGAAGAGTCTGGACGCTTGTCTTCCATGTGTCCTCAGGGATGGTGGTTCGAGACGAGCTGTACTTGAAGCACGAAGGGCTCGAGGTACAGCTTGACTCTTCACCATTGCCATAAGGTAGGGAGGTGCTGGGCCATTCTTGGCTTTGTAGGCCAGCATCAGAGTTTTAAATCTGATGCGGGCAACAACAGGAAGCCAATGAAGGAAGAGCAGCAGTGGAGTGACGTGGGTGAACTTCAGAAGGTAGAAGATGAGACGGGCTGCAGCGGACATGGGCCCATATCAGATTTGTTATCTAGGCAGTTGTTTCTGAGAGTCTGTCTGCTGGACAATATATGTATCAGCTAGTTTTCAGAATGATATTTGTATTTAGAGCCATGAGTCGCAGGTCCGGACATGATCTCATAATGATAACATCTAGAGAAAGGGGAGGGGGTAGACTTATTAGGGTATTCTAAACCAATCCAACGCCTTAAAATAGAGAGTGACGATGGACTGTTCAGTGCAATACATCCAATAATCAATCAGCATGTCATTATCTCATGGATATACTGTAAGTGGGCATGATGAAAATACTTTAATACAGCAAGTAAATGTGGATAACTGGCATTGAACCTTACCCCTTGAGAGGAACAGCTAAAATAGCTAGAGCATTTTGCTAGCTATCTTGTTTCGCTTGCATGATTGACTACTCTGGACTTTGAAAGAGCTCAGAGTAGATGAGTTTGAAGGTGGGTTTAGAGAGGGCACACCCTTGTTTGTAGAGGAGTTCACTATAAGCCAGCAAATCGTCGCTGTCCAAAGAAAAACATGTATCTCCATTTTTGTTGATTTTTACATTTATGCCTCATTTGATCACATGAGCTGCTGTTTACACTGTGTGGAAAGTTCACAAAGAATGGACCAACAGGAATTGCCCAAAACTGTTTTGAAAGATGTCTGGTTCCATTGACTCCCATTCAAATGAAATGAGGTTTTTGGCCTCTCCTGTAAAGTTGCTATTTTGGAGATACCTGTTTTTCTTTGGACAGCGACGAAATACATTTGTCCCTAGACATTTATTCTAGTTGCCAGATTGAGTATGGCACTAGGAGGCTACTACATGTCAGGTAAAGCCATGTTGGTCCTTGTGTGGTTCACTGATACATTTTACTTTAACTGCATGTGTCTATGTGGTATCAGGGAAGGTACTGGCACAACTAGTAAATGTGGGTCACTTGACTCACTTGAAGCAGTTATTCACCAGGGCAAATTTACATCTTTACAAGAACACATGATTTCCCATCAGTATTCACTCCCAAAGGCCTCTCAGCTCTACCCCACCCACAGCCAGCAACGCCCCATGCTGTCACTCAGGTCCTTGGTTCTACCCATGTATCATCAATCATCAGTTAGCCCGTATCCTTCATTTCAACACACGACATAAACATTGGTGCTCCTCTGCACCCTCCATCCCTCTTTCCTGTTCCTTTACCCACGATTCTCTATGGTCCCGCCTCCTTTAGCTACTGCAGATGGAGAGAGAGGGAGTGAGAGAATCGAGTCTGACCAGCGTGTCCAGGGTGTTTGGGGCAGGCAGGTGTGAAAACAAATGAAGGAAGGAGAGAGAGACAGAGATGTAGAAGAGAGAGTGCGAGAAGGCCCCCAACATTTCGGAATAGGGCAGCAAGCCGCAGTTGTGGGGTCGTTCGTCTAATGGTCTTTCATTAATCACTGTCATAGATCTCCTCACTCGTCTCCTTAGTCCTTTGCTGCACTCTGGAATAGACCCATAACCTTCAGTGTAATTTAATGTAATGATTTCTTGGTTGTTTTTGACAATTTATAAGCTCAATAGACAGAAACTTAGTCACCCTGTCTGCTTAAAGTTGTAGTAAGGCTCAGGCTCCTGTAGATGCTATTGTATGAGGACGATGGGACTATAAGGAGGAGCAGTTCCACCTTTACTAGCATCAACCGGTAAGTAGCAGCCATGCTGTGCAGATCATCTTAACCTGAAGGTGTCATAGTAAGTAACATACTGTGTGTTGATGTCCAGATGGACAGCAAGTATCTAGTATAGATAAGGCTAACTACTAACAAGCTCCAGGTAACTAGCATAGCTAGTTAGCTAGTTAGCTAGTTAGCTAGCTAGCCAGATAGATAGATAGATGTATAGATAGATAGATAGATAGATAGATAGATAGATAGATCAGCAGTTACAGCACAGTGATATAATAGATTAAAACAATAATAAAAGTGGTACAGTGTAAACATAAGTACCAGCGTTTTAACTATATTTACTAAACTATAACTACTTAACTATATAAATTCTTTAATTCTTAACTATAAATAATATTGTAAGCTATAGATTAATATATCTCCCTTATTACAATGAGGCAAAAATATATACAAGATAAAAAAAAAGGCAGTGCAATAACAAACAACTGCAAGGGGTGCAGATATCAGCAGATAATGACAATACTGAATGTCCTTGTACTGGTATAGGTGTCTAGCGTATCCAGGAGTTCAGATGTACAGGATATACAGTAAAGTGTCAACAGTCCAGATAAATAAACCTATGATTTATCATATGGGAAAATGGGAATACACTTGCAACAGTCACCTAAGTAGAGGAGAGTTTTCAACTGATCCATCTAGAAATACCCAAGTTAAAATATTGCTCCAGTAAAAGTAGAAGCTCCTCCCTTTAGACCCCCACTTAAGCAACAGTACTAAAGTATGTACCTTCAGATGTACTGAAGTATGGAGAGTAACAGTAGCATGATTTATTACGGCTCTGATGTCCTATTATCATTTCTGGAACAGGACTCTTCATCAGCTCAGTGTAGGTGTAGAGACTCCGGTATCACTTTCGCAGCACCAGTCGTTTAACAGGAGGTCATTAATAAGTCTGAAACTGATGTCTATTTATAAATGATCATAAGCACAGAACACTGGAGAACAGGTTCCATTAGCTAGAGCTATACAATAAGTTTTTGCAAATATGCAAAGTTGTTTTAAACGTATTTGCAAGTTTATTTAGTTACAATAAACTGTTAATTTAGTTACAGGTTTAGGTGAAATAAGAACTTACTGTAAACACTTTTACAAATGAGTTTTCCTTTACTGTACGGCATCTGTAGGTCTCATAAACATAAACCAGCCAAAACACATTCACTATAAAAGGAAATAGTGTTTGTATGAAGACACTCGCCAGTCACATCTACATGCTTTGATGTGTGATGGTCAGTCAGTGTTGGCCTTAACCATATTGTCGCTGTCCAATGAAAAACATGTATCTCCATTTTTGTTGATTTTTACTTTTATGCCTTATTTGATCACACGAGCTGCTGTTTACACTGTGTGGAAATATTTATGAAGAATAGACCAACAGAAATAGCCTAAAACTGCTTGGAAAGACGTCCGGTTCCATTGACTTCCATTCAAATGAAATTAGGTTTTTGGCCTCTCCTGCAAAGTTGCCATTTTGGAGATACCTGTTTTTCTTTGGACAGCGACGATATCCTGCTTTACCTGCCTTCCTCCAGGTGGTCCTTGATGTAGTCCAGACCATTTCCATAGATGATTAGAACCCATGAATAAACTTTTGATGTTACGTATTTACTCGCACATTAGATGAAAGGAATAACAACTTTTGCAAAATGTAGTATAAAGAAAGATACACAAGTACAGATACACAAAATACTACTTAAGTACAGTAGCTAATTACATTGACTGTCCACCACTGAGGTATTAATTCCAAGACCAAATGATAGGGTGTAAATAGACATGTAAAACCACATGTGGACAATATTATTTACCCCATATGGTGTAGAACATCAGAGAGCAGTGTGCCCCATATGATCTTTAAGTGTTTCCAACTGATGAAAAGGAGCCACTAAAAACTATTGAACAACTTTGATCCATCCATGTTGATTTAATGGACAGGCAAATATCCAAAGGGGCATTTCCTGTAAAATATTATTTAATGATGTGGTATGTGTTAGGATATTAATTCTAGGAATCCAAATGTACCATTCCATGGTGAACCGATAACTTTTATATTTACACCGTGCATTTTCTGGATGCTCTGGATGCACTTGTGTGTGTTCGTCTGGGTAAGTGTGCAATCACAGGCACTATATATGTCCAGTACCCAGACACCTACTATAATTAGAGAATTCAGTGTCCCATTGCCAATATCAGGGAGCAGCTGCACATGAGCCATAAGGTCAACATGCCTTATATCTGAAAGCCTAATGTATAACCCCCGAGGCTTGAGCTGTGAAGCTGTGGTTCTGCATTCTCTGGAGTGATGGAGCTTCATTTAGTTCCTTTGGGATGAGTTGGAGTGATCCAGAACTAATCACCCAACATCAGTACCTGGCCTCACTAATGTTCTTGGGGCTGAATGCAATCAATGTTCCAACATCTAGCACAAAGCACCATTCCCTATTAAGACACTTGATTTTCTGAGGAAATGTTGGACGTCTAGGTTTCTACAGATTTGGATATTATATAGGGGATGTGTGAACATGAGTGGATGTTGGCTTGTGATTTTGCTGGTGGTGCAGATGCAGAATTCAGAATGCAGTTTTTATAAACTAGTGTTGGCCTAATATTGACATCTAACCTCCCTGTATATCATATGGGAATACACTTGCAACAGTCACCTAAGTAGAGTAGGGTTTTCAACTCACAGCTATACATGCTTGGAGGAGAGCACTAATCACCTAACCTGCTACAGCGACAGTCTAGGCTGAAAGCATGCAACTTAGCCAAGAAACAAAAGTGACTTCTGTTCTTTCTTTTGGGAAACATGGTCAAAAACGTCCCAACATACAAAAAAGCCATTCTCTCTGAACACCTGTGGAGCTCCTCTGCTGGGCAGGAAAAACAAATAACCCGGGATTCACCAGAGATGTATAATTAGTCCCCCCTTTTCTCTCTCACATTTCTTTTCTTCATGCTTTTTTCTTCTCTGTGAATCAAACCTCATTACCCAAAACCTTGTGCATGCTAATGTTCTTACACAGAGCGAAGGAAATAAATGATCCTTCCTTTGCATTGGGAAGAAGCCTGCAGAAGGATCTCTCCAAGGCCTACAGAAGAACATTCTCAGGCTTTGGATCACGTAGCCGCTGGAATGAATGACTCAGATAGGTATTAGCTTAGCGGAGGGGACGAAAGATCTTGTTCCCGAAGCAGAGCATGTAATTATGTCTGCACAAACCACGGTTACTAGAAACAGAAAAACGGTTCAGAGAGGATGTAAGGAAGGAAGCCACGCTACTTGCAGAAAGGCAAGATCTCCCACAGGTTTGGAACAGGTGTTACCGCACCAATGGAGCAATGAGTAGAGCCAATTGGGTAAGATTAGCCCATGCTATCAAGAGCTTATCCCTTTAACCCTAGCCTTATGTGCCAGTGCTGTGTTAGCGAGGTTCATTGGGGTTCAGGTTTTTAAGTAAAGCCCTATACTTATAAATAAACTGCTCTTTATCCTCTACAGCATGCACTTATTCATGACGGCATGGGTTCCTGCAGTGCTGGCACACAGATGCCATTCCACAGTGGTGACTGCTGGGTACACTTATAGGGAACATAATCGCTTGCCGTGCCTGCCTGCTTGTTTTCCTCCCTCTCTCTTCCTCCCTCACTCTCTCTCTCTCTCCGGCGTTATCTGGTTATTCTTGGAGGCGGAGGATAGAGCGAGCTTATCTGTTCTATTCCCCTCCCTGTCAGATAATGACCCACCATTAAGTCCATGGCCAGGGCTAGAGTAGGTGGGGTTGTAGTCCAGCTTGGAATGGATTCGGAGCCACCACATTAGGGAGAAATGATGATGCTGATGCTGATGATGATGATGGTCCTACCCAGGGATATGCTCATTACACCCACACACATTCTGACAGGCTTAGTAGGCCACAGTCAGAATGAGCTGTGTGTGTGTGTGTGTGCCTATACTTTGTGTGTCTCTGTGTACATGCTTGGGCTGTAGGCCCATCATGGAGCAGTTCACTGATTCCCAGCCAAACTGTTCATGTTCCTACACAGCTGCCTCACCAGTAAAGGTAATGGAAAGCTGGATAGACAGATAAGCACATTGATATCATGCATGTCTCTCTTGGACAGATTGTGGGAGTCCGATTCTGAAGATCTATAGTTTTATTCATTATCGTTGTAGTTCTTCTGTTATGGGTGGTATTACTAGGAATGTGTAGTAAATAAAATGTTTCTATTGCACAGATGTTTTTCAGGTAATTACAAAGTACTGCAATAACCCAGATCCACCCTTATCACTGTACCTGACTGACCCAAGAGTCTCAACTGCAGGCATTCAGTGAGCAGCAATGCCCTGCATGAGTCATTCTGTTGGGCAGACGCCTGTACGGCGTAGGACTACATGCAAAGTGAATGGTTTGTTGTGACACATCACACAACCAGAAGGCCTAGAATCACTTCCCCTCCACCCCTACCGCAAATTCTGCAGGGACAGTGTGAGAATATTTAAACTGCATGGGATGGATTATCACAGGACACCATTATTAACCTCTACAACTCATTTACAGCATTTAGCTGACGCTCTTATTCAGAGCAACTTACAAGGTTAATGTAGTGTTAGGAGTCTTGCCCAAGGACTCTCATTGGTGTAGCACAGCATAGTCACCCAGAATGGAAATCGAACCCCAGTCTCCCACATGGTGTGATAGCTTCCTGGTGGGTAGTGGTGTTATCCGCTGTACCACACCAACCAGTCTATGCTCCATGCTAAGACGTTTGGATGTTGCATTAGAAAACATGGTGGCCTGATGCCATACTGACAGACACTAGTTCTGTATGTGTAGCTCAATAAATATTGTCTATATCATTCCAAATTTATCATCATTTATCGTTTCTTTTAAACTTTATCTTGATTCCATCATTACTGGTTTTTACCAAACTCCCGGCACACTTAGCACCTAACCCTAGACAGTTATTCTCCATCATACAGACCTGCCCCTTAGAGCTATAACACTGAAATTGATGGCCATTATGTCAAATTCATATTTGCAGTAATTAGTTAAATCTGAAAAATGTTTGTATTGTTTCCCACAAAAATCTCAGTCTTTTCAATCCACATCTTTTCATCAAAGTCATCAGTGGTAAGTTTATTTTTATGTCAAACTTACTGCAGTCACTAATCAAGGTAGCAAACTGGCTAATATTAGCAGTGTGTTTACCAAATTGGCATCACTAGAAAATGGACCTCATTTCTAACACTTGAACTCCTAGACTTTCTTAGTATCACCTCACAAATGGAACCATAGGATGAGCAGGCACCGCCTCTTATCCACACTCATCACAGCTAAGCAAAATATGGCTAGCATATATGCTTGGAATATTAGCGCTGGATTAGTGGGATCTCAGAGTACATGACACCAGTTCTGCCTGATGAATGACCCTGTGTGTCATGCTCCACACTGTAGGCTGGGTTAGCATGGCTCATACATGACACACATTGTCCATGATATCCATATAATCCCCCAAACACAGACCCACATGTCATTGTCAACACATGTAGCACAGTCATATGCATGCATTCCCATCTGTGCTAACTACGCACAACTAACAACACGCCTTTGGGAGAATCTTAAAAACTACACTACAGAGTTCCAAGGGCTTCCTAATTTCACAGTCACTTGCAATAGAGGCTCCTCAGAAATGTTATGATCCTTGTGTAAATATGCAGCAATAGCTCGTACATGTTCCACTAGCCAGATTTTAGCCATGCTGGTTGGAAGGACCTCCATGCTGGCTCATTTCCACAGCACAGAAAAGCCAGCTCATAATACCTACTCCAGACTCAGCTGAGGCAGGCTGGTAAAACTGATCAGCTGATAAACATGAAGCTAACGCAGCCCCGTACATATTAAACATGACACGCATTAACAAGTGATGTAATCCAACAGTGAAGAGCCTGTAACAGCAGCTTCTGTTCATTAGGCCAAATCTGACTGGCTGTCTTTAAAAAGCGTTTATTCCCATAGCGTTGTTGTTGTTAATACAGCTTCTTAGTCCTGTTGATGCTGTGAAAGCAGATATATTATTCAGGCCGTAGAACTTATACATATCACTGGCAATGACAAATGCACCGTATAATAATATGGTAATTGTTTTTTATTCATAGTTCATTAAAACAAGTGGATGCATTCTGTCAAAAAAAGAAAAAATTCTTTAGTTTCAAAATACAGTTCCAGTCAAAGGTTTCTGAATATTTAACGTAATGCTTTGCTTTAGAATTAAAGTGAAGACACCAACTACAATATAGCACTCATGGAATTGTGCAGTCCATCTTAAAAAACTCGAAAACTGAACTTCACAGGAAGATAAAGCAGCTTTCTTAATCTGCAGTGGAGGCCGATATATATTTTTTATACTTTCCCAACCAATTTATAACTGTGCAGAGGTTATACGGTGTATTAGAGATGGTGATATGGCAAAAATATTATACTGTGGTACAGTGAGAGTATATACGGTATATCAGGATATGCATTTCTTCCGACATCTCATTAGTTGGAACTGTTAAGTGTGAGCCTGTAGAGTTTTTAAGATCACCAACAACATTCATTTGGCTGGGTGTGTCTAAATTTTTGACCGGTGCTGTATATAACAGTTGTGCATGCAGTAAAAGAGATGGTATTTCATTGTTATTTAATTTTTAAAATATTTAAATTCAAATTAAATAACCATAACATGTGCTTCAATGTCAATTTTATCTCACCTGTTTCAGGATCAAAACAAGCAGGCACAGACTTCAATAGTACATTCTGAATGTACAGCAATTGTATATATTACTATGTTAGCTTATGTAATTACTAGGGCTGTCAAAATGAATGTGTTACTGCACTTAGTTTAACCGTTTAAACCATCGGTCCAAGTTGAAGCCCAGCTGTTTAAATTCTGTATGTTATTATATTATAGCCGTTATTAATTGCTGTGAAGTCGATTCTGACTTATGACAACCATATGGATGGAATTTCTCCAGAATGTCCTGTATCCTGTCATTACGGATAAATGGCACAGCAAAACAAACACACTGGAGGCCTTAGTGAAGCAGCCATTTCACTGACAGGCATTTCACTGAAGTCATACAGGACAGTTGCAAAGTTCAACAGATGGCCACAGCTTGGAGCAGATGCCCTGGAGCACAGTACCTGCAGTGTGAGCTGCATGCTCTCTAGTCCCCTACTGTGGAAATCACAACCGAAAGGAGGGTAGACACATTTTCTTGTGTTGATGGCGTCGTTCGAGGAGCTTAGAAGGATCCCAACATCAGTGCAAACATTTTAAAAGGTTAAACCGGCTGGCTTTTCTCCTGTGTAGAAAGCCTGCTTCCACAGACTTGAGCATCTTCTGAACACAGTCTCTCGCTCACTCACATAATAAAGATGATATATATATACATCCTCCTTGAAATTTCCTTCCAAGGGCCTGGCGGATCTGTCAGTCCGTCCCCTTTCTCCCTCAGCAGAAGCTGCCCCACTGTGATAAGCCTAGTGGCATTTTCATCAGCGCTCCTACTGCCTCGGTTCCATTTCCATAAGAAAGAGCCTCCGGTCCAGGAGGCCTCCCCCAAGTCTTGCCTCATGTTCAGTATTGGGATTAGCAATCTGGCCTTGAAATCCCTTCAAACGGGCTCGGACCAGCCGGGACCGAGATGAAACAAGCATTCAACAGATAACCAGGGATGGAGAAGGCCGGCAAGGGAATGTATCCCGAGGAAAAGGGGGAGGTAGAGATACCCTGATACACATCAGCTTCTGTACATTAGCCACAGGGCAGCTAGGGTGAGCCTTGGCCTTACCCTAAGCTTGTTTCTTAAAAGGCCAAGGCTTTTTGGCCATGAACGATGATCCATGGACAGCCAAAATGAATTCAGTCATTTGCCGGCTTTTCCCAAGATGATCATTTCACCATATCCTGTTATTGGTTATAAATATAAACATAGTCTCCTGTATAAAAATGGAATATATGGAAAATAAGGGTGTCAGAGTGTAGTGTGTTCATATGGCTATATGACATCTACATAAGCATTTCATGACAACTGACACAAACACATTTTGCAACATAGGTTATTTATTATGAACGTTGAATTGGTCAGATATGATGTCACATCAATTTCTTGGTGTAAAATGATATAGATGTTATAGATCAGTGTCTAAAATCTGTAATGTGCCGATGTCATAACTTGCCAATTTAGGCAAGGGTGAGCGTTTTCACCCTTAGGAAAAACAACTTAGATTTAACCATTTAGGCAAATACATAAAGGGCCTTTGATTGGATATTTATTGCAGTAATTAAAAAGTTTCAATTAGCAACAGTTCGTTCAACCCTAACTGCAGCGGTGAGTAGCTTGCCATTTCTGAAACAACCATGCGTTAAGGCATTGAAAGATGATACTGTGTTTTAGATGGCTGAAATCTGAAATCATTGGTTTGGATTAAGCAATGACGCACAACTAATGTGAAGCATAAATGACTGGAATTAGAATTAAAAACCATCCAATACCTGTCATGGATTAGCAACCTGTCCAGGGTGTTTCCTGCCTTCTGCTCAAAGAGCACTCGGATAGGCTCCAGGACCACACGTGAGGCATAAGCGGCTTAAAAGATAAATGAATATTAATATCCAACACATTATTAAAGTCCTGAAGGACAGTTTTGAGCTTCACAGTGATTGGATTAAAAGCTTGGGGAAAGGCTAATCAGAAAAAAGGCTTCCGTTTGTAAGGAGCATAAAGATCATCTAGTCCAAACTGTCCTTTTGTCAAAATGATGAGAACATCAAGGAAGTCCATGATTCGATACACTCATCATGCGGAGTGACCACTGTACAAGCCTCTGGAGGCAGTGTTATGATCTGGGGTTGCTTCAGTTGGTCAGGTCAAGGCTCACCCATGTTATGTGGCAATAAGAAGTCAGCCACCTCTAGGGGATATACCTCTAATGAATGCACCTCTGCTGAATTTACTGAATGGCTAGGTTATCACAGTCATTCACAGACTTCTAGTGATAAAAGATCAGCGTTGTTGAATAATGCTTGATGTAGTAGTCAAGTGAAGTCAAATCAAGTCAAGGTCATGGGTCAGTGGCATGTAGGCAAAACATAGGACAGCAGGAAGCTCCATGTTGGATAAACTGGTCAAGAATGCTTGATGTAGTAGTCAAGTGAAGTCAAATCAAAGGTTCAGCAGTGGGCATGGCAAGGACAAGAGAAGCTCCATGTTGGATAAACTGGTAACAGTCATAACAGTAGCAACAGCATCAGACCACACAAGATCGGCTGTAGTTCCACATCAGACCACACAGGATTGGCAGTACTTCCACATCACACCACACAGGATGGGCAGTAGTTCCATATCACACCACACAGGATGGGCAGTACTTCCACATCACACCACACAGGATGGGCAGTAGTTCCATATCACACCACACAGGATGGGCAGTAGTTCCACATCACACCACACAGGATGGGCAGTAGTTCCACATCACACCACACAGGATGGGCAGTAGTTCCACATCACACCACACAGGATGGGCAGTAGTTCCACATAACACCACACAGGATGGACAGTAGTTCTACATCAGACCACACAGGATGGGAAGTAATTCCACATCACACCACACAGGATGGGCAGTAGTTCCACATTACACCACACAGGATGGGCAGTGGTTCCACATCACACCACACAGGATGGGCAGTAGTTCCACATTACACCACACAGGATGGGCAGTACTTCCACATCACACCACACAGGATGGGCAGTAGTTCCACATTACACCACACAGGATGGGCAGTACTTCCACATCACACCACACAGGATGGGCAGTACTTTCACATCACACCACACAGGATGGGCAGTACTTCCATATCACACCACACAGGATGGGTAGTAGTTCCACATCACACCACACAGGATGGGCAGTACTTCCACATCACACCACACAGAATAGGCAGTAGTTCCACATCACACCACACCAGATGGGCAGTAGTTCCACATCACACACCACAGGATGGGCAGTAGTTCCATATCACACCACACATGATGGGCAGTAGTTCCATGTCACACCACACAGGATGGGTAGTAGTTCCACATCACACCACACAGGATGGGTAGTAGTTTTCGATCATGCGCAGTTGTTCAGCTCAGGAAAAGAAACACACAGATTATTAGTTCTATTAGAAGAATATTAAACATTCCATTCTGATTCAGATCCCAAAAGCTTAGGTCACCAATTTCCGTTGCTGTGAATTGTGTACATGAAGCTTCTGTTGAATGTTAATTAGTGTGACTCGAGCTCGAAGGTAGCATAATGATCGATACCAGCCAAGCTGCCTTGCTAATGCCAATCATTGGCTACAAGTCTGAATATTTCTTAACTGATTTCATTAATAGAAAACTCATTTTTAAACTGTATTTTATTCTCCCAGCATGCTTTTTCTCCACAGTACGAAACCAAAGTTGGGAATATAGGCCTGATTCATGGATGGCCGTGTTTCTTAGTTAGAAGATGCGCTGGCCTTTATTGTTTTATATTGTTATTTTGATTTCAAATGTGAAATGCCAGTCCGACTCATGTCTTGCATCTCCCCCTCATAAAAGAAAGTCTTCGTGGTGGCACCAATTTATCTCTGTGAGTGCAACTGAGAATGATAGGCCTCTCTTGATCTTACCCTCTCTCCAAAACATCAGCAGTGAGAAACTGATTATATTGTTCATGCATCCATAATGCAAAACCGAAGGGGAATGAAAATGCCATCGTCACCATTATCATCACAGGGCTAGCAACACGATGAAATGGGCCTGAAGATGAAAATGCCTCTCAAATGAAGCCCTTGGCACCCCTGTGTTTAACGCCTCAGATGGGCTTTTAAAGGCCGGACACACAAGTTAAATGATTCCGAGCTAAATGCCTGTTTATTTAAATGCTGGCTCTCATTTAAAGGCCGATATAGAGACGGTGTTAAATGTGTTTAATTTCGCTCCCACTAGGGGTGTACGAAATCAAGCCCTTCAAAAGACCTGTTTAAGCCATGCTATAAACATCTTCCTGTTTTAATGTCATGCTGAAAATGCCTCGTTTAAACACATTTCAGTTGTGACTGCATATATTAACACAGCTTTAATAGAAGGACTCTGAACCGCATGGAGCAATGCCAAATGTCACCCCATTTCTTTGCAACTTCCTCCCCCCAAGTAATTTTGGGCCAATTTTTTGGTCTATTTGTGACATTTATGCTGTATATAAATGGAAAGAGATGTTCTCAAATGATCAACAATCAATCAATCAACAGTCAATCAAGTCAAATTAAGGTTTATTTATATGCGCCTTTATGACAGAGGCTGTCACAAAGCAGCGTTGCTGATAATCCAGGTCCAAGACCCTAATGGGCAAGACAAGGGGCAAGGAGAAACTCTCTCACAAGATTTTTCAACACTTCCGAAGTTCAGTCTTTGGAGTTGGTTGTATTTAAAGTCTGGATTCTGGAAGTCTGGTTGGTGTAGCTCAGCAGGCAACACCACTACCTGCCTGGGAACTACCACCACATGTGGGAGACTGGAGTTCGAATCCTAGTCTGGGTAACTATGCTGCGCTACACCCATAAGAGTCCTTGGGCAAAACTCCTAACACTACATTGGCCTACCTGTAATATGACTGACATTGTAAGTCGCTCTGGATAAGAGCGTCAGCTAAATGCTATAAATGTAAATGGATTCTGGGGTCCTCTGACTTCCCTCTAGTGCAAGTTGGTTATCAAATATCTGATTGCATGAATAAAATTGCTGAATGGTCATTTTAAATAATAATTAAGAAAAATTAAAGGTGGTCTTTAACTTTTGCACAGTAGCTTATACACAAGCTAACTTAGTAAGTAGAACTATCTTAAATCTAGTTGATATATCTTATAATTCTCATTTTGAGATTGTAGGCCTGAAATTGCTGTAGACACAACTACTCATCGAAGGTTCTCCTTATGTTTATCTTAATGCTTTACTTAAAAATAAAAGTAAAGACACCAAACTATGAAATAACACTCATGGAATTATGCAGTCCACCTTAAAAATGTTCAAAATAGAACTTTACAGGAGGATAAAGCAGCTTTCTTCACCTGCAGTGGAGGAACAAGATTAATTCTATTGGTCTGTCTATTGTGAATATTCACTAACCTGAAAGGGAAACTAGAGCTCTTAAAGTGTTCTAAAAGATAGACGTTTTGTAGCGCAACAAATATGAATAGATATTAGAGGGGTTGATATGACAGAAATATAATAATGTGGTGCATCAACAGTATATGTGGTATATCAGGATATGTACTGTTAATTGTAAGCCTGTAGTGTCTTTAAGATCGACAGCAACATTCATTAAGTTGAGCGTGTCTAAACTTTTGACCGAGACTGTATATCTAGTAGGGCTGTACCCGACTCAGAATTTTGTCAGTCGAGTCGGATGCGCTCGTCCTGGCCGACGATTCGACTATTTGTTCATGTGTTTTCTCCATGTACATTATCTAGTACTGAGTAAATCTATCTGCATACGGTTCAGATCTGATGTCCTCCTCATTTAGAAAGTCAGCAGAGTCACAGGAACATATTTCTGAACTAAAAGAGGCGGGGCTTATGATGATCGATCTGAATTGGAGCCTGTTTTAATCACAGGATATAGCATCGGGCAGCACCTCGTATTTATAGCCTGTTGACCCTTCGTCTTTCATCTCTTATAAATAATGAACTCCTAAATAAAACCAAATGATTCGATATTTAAATTATGTTAAATGGAAAAGAAGAATGGTAGAGCTGAAACCGTTTATTATGTTACCCTCCGCGTCTTCCCGGCTTCTCCGCTCTTCGGGACTCCACTTCCCAGAGGGCCACGCTCGATGACGTCATGTCTATGCGCCCCCGTTCGGACTCCGTGATTCGCTCTAGATTGCCCGAGTTTTAACTGCAGCTGTGTCTAATTACTGCCTGTATTTAAGGCTGTGTTTCGCATGGGTTCCCTGCGAAGCTTTGCCAAACATTGTTTAGCAATCCTGAGCGGTCCTTTCTCGTGTCTTATTCTGGTTTCCGACTTCCTTCGTTCCTCTACCATGCTTTCGCCTAATCCCTTTTGTTCGTGCTCCGACTCTTCGGTTTGAATCTCTGCTTCCTCACTTCGGTTTTCCCCTGTAAACTTGTTCGCCCTCGCTGCTTGTACTACCTGGTTCTGACCTCCGCCTGTCCCTGACTCGGATTTAGCTTCTCCCATTGTTTCGCTGTTTACTGGTGCTTGCTGAGATTGCCTGATTGTAAATAAACTGTTCCTGGTTTTTTAATTCTGCAGACGTCGGTCTCGAAGTCTTTTGCCTAACACACTGAAATCATTATTTCTCGTTTATCGGCAGGCATATTAAATAATCTTAACTGTAGATGAATAAATACAAATTTCTGTAATTTAGGTTCTAAAATAATGGACTTATAATAAAACAAACTGTCTTTAACCCATTTTTCCTTTACCACAAACAGCCATTATGTCTGAAAGGAAAGTCAGCTCACTGGCTTGAAGCAGTGTTGGATGTCTGACTAAATGATGAGCAGAATTAGGTTTAAAATAACCTTAAATAACCTTACAACAAGCTCAAACTGAGAAATATAAGATAATTACTTAAAGATATCATTTTTGCAGTGTAATTGTAAAAGCAGTACTAATAAAACATTTGTTATAATAATGATTAATAAAGATGTCCTATGACTAAAAAAATCATGATGTTCTCATTTCTATAGTAAAGACAATAATTGGTTGCAGTAACAAATATAGCATACTACTGCCTAAGCTTTAATTAAAGCCAAAGAGGGAGATGTGATTAAATGCCAATTCTCTAAAATGACTCCCTAATTACATCTCTGAGAACCGGCTCATTAAACCCATGTAAGCCAAGAGGCTAATTAACATAGAGCTTAATTGCAATTCAGGCAAAAATTATGAATTCAGTACAGACGCAGCTTGACACACAATGATTCATTTGTAGTAAATGTGTCCTATTTGGGTCTAGAAAACAATGAACAAGGAGCGACATCTGGACTGATAATATTCAGTTAAGATGGCTTTAGTAGTCCTGCATCCTGCCGTCTCGAGCTTTATATCCTCAAAGCTGTGTAATGCAGTCCTGTACTATCTCAGACATTCCACCACCTGCTACCCCTTTATTTACATACACAAGCAAACATACACACTTGCCTTGATGCATCAGACATCCAGCCTAATAAAATCAGTCCCCCTTAAATTATCAGTCATGTTTATGTAGTGATGACGGCTGAAACCAGATAAACTGAATACCACTTACTCACTCATCTAAGCCGCTTATCATTCTGCATCACTGGGGGTGCTGAAGCAATTCCCTGGCACTTAACGGGCAGAAGCCAGGAAGCACCCTGGACAGGCTGCTGGTCCATCATAAGTAAGACACAGACATGCACATTCACCCATCAAACCAAATGACACTCTCTTACTCACTCTTCTTCTAAACTGCTTTATCCTACTGAGTTACATGGGTGCTGGGGCCTATCCCAGCACGCACTGGGGAGGAGCCAGGAAACACCCAGGACAGGCTGCTGGTCCATCACAATTAAGACACAGATATTCACATTCACCCACCAAACCAAAGGACACTCACTTACCCATTCTTCTTCTAAACTGCTTTATCCTGCTGAGTTACATGGGTGCTGGGGCCCATGCACTGGGGAGGAGCCTGGAAACACCCAGGACTGGCTGCCAGTCCATCACAGGGAGACACACAGACACAATCCATAATATTAGTTACAAGTGCATGTTGGTCTATATGTGTGTGTTATGCATGTGTGAGGCACTCCATAGCTGTTAAGTGAGCAGTGAATAACAGGATGTTCACTCCCGTCTTACAAAGCATGTTCACCATAGTAACGTTACCCCTTTAATAAGACGACAGTCACCCTAAAAACCAACCTCAGCTTTTACAGCCTTCAGTATATTGAAGGTTAAACCTTTACAGCTGTACAGGTTATGCAATTTGTAGACACTCCCTTAACAAGTTTTGGAGCTTACATGTTCAGCTAAATTTCTCAAAGGATATGTTGAAATGTATGAGGCTGAAGTATGTTCTTTACATCCATGGTATTTTGCAGACGCTCTTATTGAGAGCAACCTGCAATGTGATCATTCCTTACCCAGGCAGGTGACGGTAGCGTTAGGAGGCTTCCCCGAGGAATATACCTCAAGTAGAAGGATTAAACCCCAGTCCAGTCCCTGAGGACTCCATCTCCCAGGATACCTTGGGTGATCATGTGATTGCATGCAGCCGGCAGCCTATCCCAGCTCGGTTTGACCGGCCTGCTGATTGTTTACACCTGTTGTGTGGTCTATTTAAGCGGTTTGGTTTGTTGGGTCCATTGGGAGTATTGTCTCTGTTATTTTGTGTGTGCATGCCAAGCCTTATGGTCTCACTTTGTACTTTCTGGTTCAAGACATTTGGACTTTGTCTCTCCCTTCATGGTTATGTTTGCCTGATACCAACTGTCACCATGTTACTGACTATGCCTTTGGATTGTGTTTTTGCAATAGACCTTTTAACATTTTAAGACTTTGGCCCTTACAGTACACTTTGGGTCCTCAGGAGCGACTAGGTTTAGCTCAGGTAAATTTTTAGAAAGGAGAAACTTTAGAATTTTAGAAAGGAGAAAGTTGAACAGCCAACAAAGGTCCAAAATAAACCCAACTTGACAGCCCAGCCGTGCAACTCAAACCAGCACTAACACACAACCAAAATGCTAATGGCTCAGTGCTAATCACTGCAGCTACAAACTTAATGTCTCACTGCAACGGCCAGCTGAACCCTGCCTTTGAGAATGAGACTAGCATAGTGTTTACAAGGCTCAATAACACTTTACTGGTGCCAACAACAGCAGATACTAAACTGACAAACGAAGTGCGAGTTAGCTTCTCCAGAACATGACACACACTGAAGGAATCAGCGTGAAACGACTTCTTCACATTTTTATGTACTGGATGTTATAAATATCCCACTCACTCATCAATCATCCATCTTTGTCCAAGTCAAATGCACTCCAGAAATCTGGCATCGGCTCTAGATTAAACTCAGTACTCAAAGACCAGCTCACAGCACTTTCAGTGAGGATCTCCTGTTCATGGGGATTGTTGGTGAGTGGTGTGCAGAGCTTCTGTCATCGGTATCATGGAAGCATCTGTCTAATTGTGCAGGCAGCAGCTAATGACATAAACAGAAGAATAAATGAAGTGTAAATCTCAAACATCTGAACGTTTTCAGCCCACCCAACATCATTTTGGGGTACCCCGGGGGGCAAAAGTGCCACAGCTTGGGAACCATTGCTTTAAAGGCATCAAGTACGGTTAAGCATGGACGTGAAGTAAGAGGTGCATTAACTTTCGCCTTAAAGCTTCTACCAAATCCTGCTCTTGTAATTACACAAAGTCCTTTATAGTGCTATAAACCTGGCACTTTACGCAACGATGCCACGTGCCATTACATAACAAAGCATCAAAAACACAAAATTAAAACCACTCGCTATGATTAAGGGCGCGCCAATGAAGGCCCTCTCTCTTCCTTAATGGAATAATTCACTTTGAAAGAGAAGAATAAAGGAACGCAGCTGATCTAAATTAGGTTTTAATTGCTTGCGGGCTTGGCTTATCTTTTAATATCCGCTATTCGCCCCTATCCCCGAGAACCATCAAGATGACATTAACCAGTGCTTCAAGCATGCTGTTTGCATTAAGGTTGCCCATGAAGAGAAAATCTGAGAAAGCTGGGTTAAGTGCAAGTTTAAACGCATGCTTAACCCATTAACACCATAATCAAAGACAAAATGCTAGTGTGGACTGCATGGCATAATTACAGCTACATTTTCTAGCTACTTTTTGGATGTCTCCCCCCCAATTTTTGACACTATTTATTTGTAGGCTGAGACCTGTACTATGTATAGTTTATAGTTTACAGCTAACAGCTAACAATACTGCTGCCGGTACCTAGGGTATTTAGGTTCTTGATACTGCACAACCCTGTTTTTTTGTATTTGTTTTACCGTTTTACTGTGCTGTATTGTGTAACCACTACTGGCTGCTAAATTTCCTTCGGGATCAAAAAAGTATCTACTCATCCATCTATCTATCTATCTATCTATCTATCTATCTATCTATCTACAACAGAGCATAATTCGTATCCCAGTGAACTGTAGCCATTGGGCACTGACGTAGCTAAAGGGCAGCAAGAAGGGCCTCAGCTATGGCAGGTTGGCCAGAGTAGCCAATAGTATCTTATTTAGCAGGTTAGTAAAGCCAGCACTGTAGACTTGTGACCTGTGACAGGAGCTGAGGCTTGTAATGTAGTACCAAACTCCACAAGGACCACCAGAACTTGGAGAACTGTTTGCTGGGCCTCAGCTAAAGCTAACTTTAGGTATGCTGCGGGGCTGTCCTACTTGATTCCCCAAAGTGCTACGCTTGATGTAGGTCAGTGCTCGGCAGCTACATTTCACGGTTTTGCAAATTCTGGAATCCAGGAAACTTTAGTGGGACGGAAATATAGCTAGCCAGCAAACTGTGGGAGGTAATAGACTTAGTAATTCATGGAGCCATGAAAACAATCCTGGTGTGTGCAGGTGTATGGAAGAATACAGTCTACAATACAGGTCTACCAGCAGTGGCAGCAATCCCTCCTTAGGATTGTGCCAGGAGGGGGGTTTCACCAAATCTGGCCCAACTGCACAAGTCTTTGAGGTAAGAGTAGGTGAACAGTGATGTGGCCAGAAAATGATCCAGTCTATACCAATTCAAATATCAGCTGTTATACATGGTCATGAAGGCATTACATGCTATTTGGTATGTTTCGACCAAAGCTCTGACAGGTGACTCATTTTTTGTCCATAGACATAAACCAAGTACCTTCAGTACTGAACAATGGCATTGTATAGGATTACTGAATGAGTACAATGATCTTTATGAGTGCTGTATGAATTAATAGACCTAAAGCATTGGTAAATATAAGAACATTAATTTTGCCTGATAACAACAGAATATACAGTAAATTAGTAAACTAAAGTGCAAAAAATATAATATAATAAATGAAACATAACGAAATATAATAAAATAAATTAATTAATTAACCTCTATGGTTAGGTATAAAAAGATATAATTTATATAATATAAAAATATAATAAGAAACTATACTAATTTACATGTGTAATTGCATAGATATATATTGCACAGTTAATTAAATTTTCCATAGGTATTTGATATTGCACAGTTACAGGGGTTGGACAATGAAACTGAAACACCTGGTTTTAGACCACAATCATTTATTAGTATAATGTAGGGCCTCCTTTTGTGGCCAATACAGCGTCAGTTCGTCTTGGGAATGACATATACGAGTCCTGCACAGTGGTCAGAGGGACTTTAAGCCATTCTTCTTGCAGGATAGTGGCCAGGTCACTACGTGATGCTGGTGGAGGTTCATCCATCTTGGTGGTATGCTGACATTACCCTGGATACCGTGGCTCTTGATACATCACAAAGACTTGCTGTCTTGGTCACAGATGCGCCAGCAAGACGTGCACCAACAGTATGTCCTCTTTTGAACTCTGGTATGTCACCCTTAATGCTGTGTGCATTGCAGTATTTTGAGCAGAACTGTGCTCTTACCTGCTAACTGAACCTTCACACTCTGCTCTTACTGGTGCAATGTGCAATTAATGAAGATTGGCCACCAGGCTGGTCCAATTTAGCCATGAGACTTCCCACACTAAAATGACAGGTGTTTCAGTTTCATTGTTCAACCCCTGTACATTCTTATACATTCTCGTATACCAATATAATGATAATCTTGGCAGTCACCTAAACACTAATGGTATAGGTGGTCAGAGTGCATGAATTATAGTGATGTTGGCAGTCAGTGTAAGATGTCCACAGGTGTTATACAAGAAGTGTACAAGTGCTGAGGAGCAGCAGATATTAATATTAATATGAGACAATAGTCTCGCTGGATATATAGATAACTCAGATTAATAAACTCTTCCCATCTCTGGGGCTTGTGTCACTCTACCTACCGTGTGCAAGAATCCAAAGTATGCTTCAGCGCATTCCCTGTATAGATCTATGGTACAAGTTTGACATTGTGCAAGATCTAAATGTCTTTCTGAGTGAGTGTTGAATGAGGTTGTAGATACATTCTTCTCCTGTGCTCTCATTTCACCCCCACCCTATTGGTCTCTCTCTCTGTTTCTTCCCTTGTGCACTCACCACCTGGTCTCCATTCACTGCCTCAGGGCCATGAGGGTCTGTGATCAGCTGGTCTGCATCAGCATTTAGCATACACAATGCCCTGATGCCTAAAAGAGAAGCTGAAAATCACGATTAGTGGCCCACCATCCTCATTCTGCATAATCTCAGTCTTCTCCTTGTTCTCTTTTCTAACAATCTTTCTATCAGCAGTCTACAGAAAATCAGGTTAAACCATCTTTTAGAAAAGGAGGAGGCCTCACAATGGCCTCTTTTTCAGGCTGACCCATCTTTGGTAACATTACTATTTATCGAAGCCTGCCTTTTCTCCTTTTACTGCAGCCCCCTGTTTAAAAGCACCCTTGTTATTCATCCCCACTTTTGACAGGTAGAAGGAGCTGACTTGCCAATCAACCCTAGCCTCCTTCTTTGGTCCCTTAACTTGCCTCCTTTTCCCCTTTGGTAAGCTCCAGAATCCATCACCTCGGAGACAATAGGACAATGGGGACAAGGCTCAGGATGGGCGTCGAAGGCGGGCGGGGGGGAGGTGTGTTGAGACCAGGAGCGAAACCTCACCATTCTTCTGGAGCTCAAAGAGCAAGCCGAGAGTTCAGCGCAGCGTGAATGCAGGTCCGTCCCTTCCTCTGCGGCTGCTGTATAGGTGGGGAACGGCCTGTTGTTCTGGTCATTGTGCCCAGGTTAAGCTTCATGGGTACCGCCAAACACAGGAAGCTTACTATTTTCATGTGCACTGAAGTGTGCAGCGTGCACCAGGTCCATTGAATTCTCAAGACTCTGGATGAATGGAGAAGGGTATGTGTATGTGCGAGCTCCTTATGCTCATCCTGGTTTCCTAAGTGCTGCTCTTTGACAGAAGATCTTATTCTGTTGTCCACCTTTCTAACCACCTGGGTGCTTTGGTTGGAATAACAATGCTCCTTATTGGCTCCATGACATTTACTTTCTCCCATGGATCATAGTGTTTATGGTGCGGTGATGACTTCTGGCCTGTCAGCAGGGAAAGTTTGAGCTCATTTTCTTTAGTTCATGGCTAATGCACATCCAAGACATGTAGCCCGGTGTTGTATTTAAGGAAATGAGGCTATCAGGCCAGGATTTAAGTTTTAGTGCTCTTACTTTGAGTCTTTGAAAGAGAAACAAAATGACTAAAATATTGAATCAACTGTTTAAGTAGAAACACAAAATGTATAGTTTCAAGGTTGTAATTTGCAACCAGTGTTGTAGTTGAGACCAAATCAAACCCAAGACCTTGGCATATTAAGTCCAACTCAAATTCGAGACCTTGTACTAAGAGCAAAGAAGGAATAGGTGCAAATTGCTAGCTATGCATAGCCAGGTTGCTGTTACCCTCTTCTACATACCTTTGTGTAATTTTATTAATTACTTTATTGTATTGTGTTTATTTTTCCCCCTTTATTAATTTTATTAACTCTCCTTTTTGATTTTATTTTGTTTAAATTTGTCAGTTTCTTCTGTGTAGTCTTTCTTTCACTTTTTCCAGATTAAAATACATTTCAGTTTCTTTTTTAAGCCCCTAAAATGTAAAGGCTCAGCTACATTGGAAATAAGGGTCACCGTCAATGTATTTCCAACTGAAAATAAAAATTGATTGATTGATATCACTGAATATCAACTCACATTATTCATTTCCAGGTTTTACTACAGCATTGTATGCATCAAATTATTCAGCAAAATGGAGATGCAATGAACCATTCAAGAGCTTGAAATCCCAGAATTTATTATTTTCCCATTTACAATATGAGCACAGAATGAGCAAACTCAAATCTAGGGCTCGGTAGTGTCTGGAAGCTGAGGCTGGCTAGTTAACTTATAGAAACAGACATTGGTGAGTTTAAAGAGCTTTCACTCGGGTAGAAAAAAACTCGTCCATTTCACCCTTCCATTATCCTGGTAAGAAACTACGTTAAAAAATGTACGAGATTTAGCTTTCAAAAGAAAGCCAGCTCATTACGGTAACCCAAAGTATGTAGGAACAGTGCCCCCTTTTAGTGTGTGTATGACATAACGGGGAACTTTCAGAAAACATGCTGCGACAAAATTAGTCAATACGTCTCCTATGATGTCATGACGTCTACGGTGGATTCATTACCACAAATAATACAAGCTAACTAGCAAAATGCTATCGTTGACTAATGGAAGTAAACTCACAAAACAAAAATCGAGTCACCTGTGACTGAAACATACCTATTAGCATGTACTACCTCCACCTGCATGAATAACAGCGGTGATTGGATTTGGCATGGACTGGACAAGTTTCTGGATGTAGGCCATATCGATATTCAGACACTCTTGCATCAAAGAACTGTGTAGTTGGTCCAGATTTGGTGGATACCTTCCCTGATTGTTCCAGGTAGTTCCCACAGATTTTCAAGAGGATTTCAATCTGGGCCTGTGTGAATGCTCTCTTATGTTCATCATGCCAGTTGTTTACATTTGCAGTTCTGCGAATTTGAGAGCTGTCGTGTTGGAATATAGGTACAGGAATGTTTTGTTCCCTGGCAAGATGATGAGCAAACGGCAACACCTTGTGGTTCAGCTATTGTCGGCATTATGGTTTCAATTTACTGTCACCTCAACCAAAGAACCCATTTCCATGTTCTCAAAACAGCCTTAGAACACCACATTATGTGAGATAGGTACTATAATATTGGATTTTAAAATGAAGACATAAGAGAAAAGACCTGGGACCTCCAATGCTATTAGCAACAAAGTGCTTCCTTATTTTTGTACTTATTTTTAGTTGGCTCTGCTACTGTATGCTACTGTTCAGTTTCACACTTCCCATTTACACATCCGAGCTGCCATCTGAGACCAGCACACGGATGTTGTGTTTGGTCATCATAGGGCCCAAGCTTTCATTATTCCGAATGTTCTTACAAGCTCTTCTAAAGGCTCAGATGTTATTTCAGGAAAGCAACTGTTACTTGGCATCTTCTCTGAGACTTCCTACAGAGATACTGCAATTTGTAGCTGTGGTAATGATCACTGGCTTTCCAAAAAGCTTTGCTCTGATGGTTTACTAAGTGCCATAATACCACAAAACATCTGTTCCATCTCAGAAGGCCCTACTTGACAAGTCACTGAATGGCAGGCTGAAGAGGAATGCAGGCAATTCCAAAAAACTGCGGCATTGTTAACCTAAACCTCAGAGGCCGAACAGGAGGAAAGAGCCAGTACTCTATATGATGGTTGATTTATAGCACGTGAAAGCACTCTCCCTGTTGGTCGTAAACTGAGACGATGAGAGCAGGCTCAGAATGTAAGGAGGCTAAGAAAATGTGCGAGCCACATTACCTTAAGAATAAGCCCATTAGCCCCAATCAACCCCCCATTATCTTGTCTTTACTTGTAATTTAGCCAGCAAAGGGCCCTGTCTAACGGTGCAACTCTGGATACCTAGTCCCATTGTCTGCAGAAGCCCCGCACCCCACCATCACAGCTTTCTCAAAGCCCACACTGCCTTCACACCAGGTCCAAGGGAGAAGAATAGACGTTTCATCAGTGGGTAATGGGGACTGCAGTGATTGTCCTCCTCTCCCACTCTTGCCAGCCGTAATTGAGGACCGAGGCCTGCAGTGGAAGTGCGGGCCAAATAGAGGGAGGATTTACTCAACATATGAAGGCAATTCTCTCTTTCTGAAGCCTCCTTTTGAAATGAATAGGCCACCCCCTCTTTTTCTTTTTCGCCTGCCGTTTCTTCCCATAGTCTGAAAGACAAAGTCCTCTTGAGGCAAGTCCCTACTGAGTTAATGAGTGACTTGACAGAACTTTAGAAAGGGATTTGGGCTCATTGTTGAATTGTCGTCAAAAATGGAAAGTTATTTTGGGTCTCAAGAGCTTGTGGAAGAACACTCAACGTAAAGAGTTCCTTTCTTTGCTGGAGAAGTGTGTGCTGATATCGGAGGATGTTCTCTCGAGCTGTAACTACAATTATAAGACTCTCCTCATAGATTTAAATACAATGGAAGAAAATGATCTCTGGAGCAATTTCAGTATATTGTGATGTAGCTGTAGAAAGATGGTGGAAATGTAGAACATCTAAAGAATGCTCTTTTATAGACAAGGCAGTGGGCAGACCACCAACCAGTGTTGCTTGGCATGGCCGGACACCAGGCAAGTTCCCCTACGTCCATGCATTTCTCACACATGGTAGACACTAACACTACCAACGAGTCCCACCACCCAGCGCAGAGTGAGCCAACTAACAACCGCTATGTACACAATATCCTCACAGTCACAACTCCTTACGGCAAGTCCGGCACTTTCCATGAAACTCCAGCATCTTCATGCATCTCCAGTCACACAAGCCAGTAACAGGATGCTACACAACTCCCCATTCAATGGTTAAACTGCCTCAGTGACTAAACAGAGGTTAGCCAGATTCTGAGCCGAGTGTCCAATGGATCCCCCATTCTCGTCTTTGGCCAGCCATGCCACAGCCATACTCAAAGATTCACTGTAGGGAAGGATTTAGTGCTACCATGCTGCTATGCTGCCAGGTCTCAGTCTCTAGTTTAATAGTCAAATTGCCCTGATGACCCCAAACGGTCTGTTCAGAGTCCCTCAGACTTGTGTCCACTGTAGCCCCAACTGTCTGTCTTGGCCACCCTGGCAAACTGGTGTTTGCTCAAAGAAGCATTCAGCAGAGCCAGGCTAACATGCCACTAGTACAGCAGGTCCATGCAGCTGGCTGCCATCCAAACATCTTCACCGCTGCCTCTTTCGCCCTTCCACGAAGCTTCTACCATCTACTATTGGCAGCTATTTACAAGAGTCCAACGCTTTCTGTGGTCCTTCACACATCCAGAGCCACACAAGCTAGTAGAGCTAGTAGGCGCTCCTCTGTAGTAATAGAAGTTTCCCACTGTTAGTAACAGATGCAGTGGACGCTATCATTCCTTAAAAAAGGTATCTCAGAGCGTTTACCTGTAGTTGACCTCCGTGTAATGGGCAGGTTCTATACCTCACTAACATGGCCCACCAAAGTGGCCATAACAGGTCCCACTGTTCCCTTCAGACAGCTCATGCAGTGAGAGTGACTGTAATTAGAGGATGGCCTAATTTCTTTGTGATCATTATCTTGGGGTCATGACACTTCTGCATGGTGAGGACCAGCTGGTTTGCAGGACTCGGAGGAAGGACCACAAGAGTTCAAACGATCCACAATCCACCTGCCTGCTGTAGGCTGCCTCCACCTCATCACAGCGGCCCTGCAGGGAGACACGGCCAGAACAAAAGCGGCCCTCCATTGATCCAGCAAGCTGCTACAAATCAGACAGAGGGGAAACTTCATGCGCGAGGCCATTAGCATATAAAGAGGTGTGTGGAGAGAAAGAGATGGGCACGGTTAAGGCCTGTTTGCCAGACCCTCGGGCCCTTTTTAAATGGCTGATCAGGGGCCACCGAAGTCCCCAAGCCTCATCAAAGGGGACATGATATTCACTGTCGCTCGTTCGTCAGCAGTACCTGCAAGCCAGCTGGAGCCTGTGCGGGTCTGTGTGACTGCGTTTGACGGAGGGAGGTCATGTGACAGGCCTCCATGTCCTCAAGAACTCCTGCTTGTCTTTAACATAGGCCTCCTTTCATAGGATGATCGTAAATGCCTGGTCGCTGAGCTGCCATTAACATCAACAATCAAATTATATTTAAAGGTCAGAGCACAGAAGATAATCACCATTAGCATCATTATTAAGGCATTCCTGTACGCCCTAATGTAGTTCCAGAGCAGTGCTTAATCAGGGTCACTAAACGCCCGACTGATCAATTGTTTTACACAATCCTGGTCAATAGATCAATTGTCTTACACAATCTATTCGTATGGTAATTGGCATCACTACAAAGCCATTTGAAGCCAATAAGAGATCACTATTCTTATTCAGTGTGTCTGAAAGGGGTTCAATACACTCAGTTATACATTTACCAGAGGCTATTGATCCTTTGCGATTCTCTGGATCTCAGCTGAAGTGCTCTGCTCTCTATGGATCACCATTGCCCTGATATGTCAACATTTTAATGAACTTTGTATGACTGCCTTGTTACACAGGGATCAAATGCTAACAGCTTATTTGAAAGCTATCGAAATATGGAGTTTATAACACATATATAAGTAGTGAATAACAGTCATAAAGCAGAACGTGTATATAGATGAACAGGTCATGCCGATAGTTGTATTTTTCTTGTATGTATCTTTACAGCTGACACATTTTCCAGTCAATATCACCTTGAATGTCATATGTCATACATATAAAAGGGGAAGAAAAAAGAGTTTTTCTGAAAAAATTGCTAGCAAGTAATCATAAATTGCTTTGTAAAAATGCTTTTAACTATGAATTTCATAGCTAATAGCAGAGTTTTTACTGTAGTCTGTAAATGCAATACTACTACTACAACTACTACTACTACTACTACTACTACTACTAATAATAATAATAATAATAATAATAATAATACTACTACTACTACTACTACTACTACTAATAATAATAATAATAATAATAATAATAATAATAATAATAATAATATTACTACTACTACTACTACTACTACTACTTCTTCTTATTATTATTATTATTATTATTATTCATTAAGCTTCCAAATTCATTAAGTTACAACAATAAATTGTACCCATATGTTCTAAAGTTTACATCTTGGCAATGTAAGTAACTTTGAATAATTTTGAATTCAGTTTACACCTGAAAACCTCAACTAGTAATTTCAACTAGTAAACATTTAATTCTTTCAGGAATATCAGGAATTTGTTCTGCATATGGGAAAGTTAAAGTTTAAATTGTACTCTGTACAAATATCTGTAAATTAAAAACAATACTAAAATTAAAATGTAGTTTTAACATGCAAATAGAATTTTGACATGTCAACTTTCTCTGTACTGATTTGAATTACAATCTAAACCTGCCAAACCTGCCAAACGCAGAGTTTGATGCTGGAAGAGATCTCTTTTTAGTACACTGCCTGTTAAATCTGCCAATCACAGTTAGAAGTTAACCTGGGAAAACTACTGTCAGAGCAGTCCATCATGTACATGAGCTAATAAGATGGCCTCCCATCATGCAAGTGGTAAAACGTCCTGGTACATTGTCTCTCTGACTCACAATGGCTTAATGGAAATGAAATGAATTTAGGAAATGAATTTATTTACATTTTATTAATTACATTACATTCCAACATGTACAAGTTATATCAATAAACTGTATCTACAGATGTGACTGGAGGACAAACGTCCTCAGTGGAGTTCTGGGGTTTTTCAAATATGTGGAAATGGGTTATTTGGTTATGGTGATGATGTATTTGCGCCACAGTGTCTACATCGAGCTGCTGGACAACCAGGTTTTGCTTTTCGAACATCACATTCCTATCCCTGTATTCTAAGATGACTGTTCCCACGTTCACAAGCCTGCAAATGTAGCTGATTTGCATGATGAGCATAAGGGAGCATGCAGATGTCTGAACCAGCTTGCAAAATCCCCAGATTTAAATCCTCCTGAAAATCTGTGGGACCACCTGGAACAACTAGTACAATGCCAGTGAAGGCCACATCCACTAAATCTAGCTCAACTCCTCTGATGCAAGAGTGTCTGAATACTGATGTGGTCTGCATCCAGACACTTGTCCAGTCCGTACCAAATCCAGTCACAGCTGTTATGTGTGCCTGTGGAGGTATTACATGCTAATAGGTGCGTTTCAGTCACATGTTGTGTTTAGTTCCCGTATTATATTCTGGACTATACAGTATTCCATGCAGCTGAAGTAGCACCATCGGATTGATCTGTTTCTTTACGAATTACTTTACTTGCTGAATGAAGTGGCTTTGCATCTATTTCAACTCATTTACCGCCATTGACTTTGACATATTGCTTAATTTTATTATTAGACATGGTCTTTGTGTCATCCCATCATTTAAATCAAATTGAACACTCTAATTACAAGACCTCCTGGAGGCTCCACCCTCTGCACAGTCCCATGCCTACCATGAGAGTGTAATTAGTCTGGGATGGAGCATCCTGCCACTTTCCGACTGCACCTGAGACCACTGGGATCTGTGATCAATTATCTCATCTTCATCTCCGACATTCTCTTCTCCCTCCCCAGCCCTCTCCCCCCTTCCCCTCCGTTATGGGTCCTGGCCAAACTTCATAGTCTCTTGATTATCGCCTCCCGTGCCTCTTCCCCTCTCCATTTTCCCTCTCTCCGCACCTAATCGCTTCCCTCTGGTGCCACAGTGTTGTTTACTTCCTGTGGTGATCAGTTTCATCCTGTGTGCAAATGCAGGACCCTGGGGCTCTGGACTTTCAGAGTTTCGAAAACGTGGCCATGTCCCAAAGGGCACCTGGCTCCTGCTGTCCATGGCCTTACTAGCCGCGTCTGTAGGAAGTTTTTTTTTTACCTCCTCTGTGATCTCTACAAGTGAACAGTCCTCTTTCAAAAGCAGTGTGGAAGCTTCACCTCAGAAGCCTTTCAAAGGCAAAAAGGCTTATGTTCTGTTGGACTGAGATGTGAAGGTTCTTTAAATAAAACATCTTGACTGGAGAAAAAACACTCGCATCTTAGAACGCCTGTGGATTTAGTTGAGCTGCCGAGTGTAAAGACTGTGAGATACAAAGAGAGCAAAGGAGAGGTACAGTCAGAAAGTAAGAGAAAGCAGTCACCTTGCTTGGTAGTAGTAACTTCAGGCTCCTGCAGATGGCGCTGTATAAGAATCATCAGGCTATGAATACCTGCGGGGTGTGAGTGACGGGATCCATAGATTGAGAAGAGGTGGTACAGTGCAGGGAATGTCTCGTTCCATGTGTGGAAAATGGCTTCAGAGCAGATGTTAATGATTGGCTAAAAGGAGGGACTGCATGTGGGCGTGGCCAAACACCATAGTGTGAAGGAAGTAGCTGTATCTGCAGGTATATGAAAGCGTACGGTCATACGGGTCTACCAGCAGTGGCTAAAATCCCAGTCTACAGGAAACCCTCCTCAGGATTGCGCCAGGGAAGGCATCCACCAAATCTGGACCAACTGCACAATTCTTTGATGCAAGTGGTTCTGAATATTGATAGGGCCCAAATTCAGAAATCTCTTACTAAAGAACGATCTTCTGACGTACCAACCAATTCTCCTCTAACAAAACCTGATGGTTTATTTATCTAAACTTTTTTTATTATTATTTATTAAAACCAAACAAATAAAAATACTGCTTTACGACTCAGCATTTTTACAGGCATGGATCATAATCCTCAGATTAAGAACAGGATCCAAACTTGAATGAGTATTTTATGCACTGAAAGTCCTAAAAGTTTTTGCAGTCTATAAACTTAGTACCAGTAAAAGAGATCAAGACATTTCACATAATGTACCATTACAGTTGTCATGCTGTCCCTCCGGAGAGACCCCACTTGTTTAGATTTTGAATGTTGGACTGCCCTCAATAAAGCCATTCTAGGCATCCAGCCTACCTTAGCCCCAATATAACAGAGGTACTCATCCCACTATGGGATGAGGTCAGAGTAAGAACCAAGGGTACCACTTTAGAATAAGGCTACCTTTATACCGATTTATAAACGGTTTACAAATATGTTGTTTTTGGTTATTATTTAGGTTATAAACACTTTATAAATATTAATAAGCAGTTATAACAGATTAATACAACTGGCACCCCCCAATGTGGTGAATATGTATTGAAGCCGACAGGCTTTATGCAGGGTTTATGCAGATTGATGGAAAAGATGATCAGTAAACCTCAAAATCTGATCTTTAATGGTATAGAAGTATGCATGTTCAGTGTTACACTAACACCACGTCATTGTTGCCCCAAGTTACTTATGTGTTGTAACTGCTTATTAATGATTTTAAGGTGTTTATGACCTAATTATTGACCATTAATAACCTTTTTATAAAACATTTGTAACTCCTTATGAAGGTAGCCTTATTCTAAAGTGGTACCGAACCAAGAAGCTTGTTATGATCACTATGAAACTGGTTTTTTATGAGACTGGTTTTAAATATTTCTTATTAAAGCTCATTTCAGAGCTGATGCTATAGAACCCCATTATTCAGTATATTTAAATAGCTCTCTGATGTTCTACACATACGGTATGTGGCTTTGCTTGGGGTGAAGGATGCCCAGATGCAGTTTTACACACCCATTTACTCCACATGATTTGGCCCTAGAATGAAAATAGCTATAGCAGAGCTCTGCTCTGATTGGCTGGTTTACAGCAAGACACCAAGACTGTCATACTAAAGCGACATGTCGAAATAAAATGAGCCTCTATGCAAATGGCTTCTTCTATTCTTCTACTCAGTTAGCTATGCTAGTTAACTGAAGCTTGCTAGTAGCTAAAATGACCTATACTAGCTTCTCACTTTCCATCTGGACTTAAACACACAGTAAACAGAAATCTAATAAAGGTGTGATGCTAGTAAAGGTGGAGCTGCTCCTCTCTTCAGTCTCTTTCATCTCTTTACTGAGCAAAGCTGCTCCATGCTATACAGGGATTTGAAAAACTGTTCAGAATTAAATGTGCAGGGCAAACTAACAACTAGTCCGGGATCCTGTTAAAGATGTAGGAGCTGAAGTTCCCATTCGCCAACTTGTATTGCAAATTTTCTATTCCACCTTAAATGGTTCCACAGTTACAGGGGTTGGACAATGAAACTGAAACACCTGTCATTTTAGTGTGGGAGGTCTCATGGCTAAGTTGGACCAGCCTGGTGGCTAATCTTCATTAATTGCACATTGCACCAGTAAGAGCAGAGTGTGAAGGTTCAGTTAGCAGGTAAGAGCACAGTTCTGCTCCAAATACTGCAATGCACACAGCATTATGGGACATACCAGAGTTCAAAAGAGGACAAACTGTTGGTGCACGTCTTGCTGGCGCATCTGTGACCAAGACAGCAAGTCTTTGTGATGTATCAAGAGCCACGGTATCCAGGGTAATGTCAGCATACCACCAAGAAGGACGAACCTCCACCAGCATCACGTAGTGACCTGGCCACTATCCTGTAAGAAGAATGGCTTAAAATCCCTCTGACCACTGTGCAGGACGCAGTATATGTCATTCCCAAGACGAACTGACACTGTATTGGTTGCAAAAGGAGGCCCTACACCATACTAATAAATGATTGTGGTCTAAAACCAGGTGTTTCAGTGCCATCTTCATTGCTGTTGCTCCATTTGTCATTGTATGGTCATTTGGGGGATGTAAATATGAACAAGTAAAGGCTGATGTGTAACTGATTGCCCTCCAAAATGTCAGTTCTATGTAGTGAACCTTCCGTATTCAATCTTTAATAGAAAGTGAAGGCAGTCCATTGAGGAAATGGAAATGACAGTACCAGGGTGAGTGCAGCGTGCAATTCAAATACCTAGATCATTAGCGTAATAACGTAATACATTAATACTATGGATATAAATAAGATCTGCTTAAGGCTTTTGTGGCAAAAGTGTTCAGACAACTGTGAAGGGAAAGTCATTCAGAATGGTGTGATGTGTGGTGATAGGAACCAGGCGTCCGATGAAAAGTTTGATGCAGCTGAAAGCTCCCTTAACTAAAACCCTATAGGGTGACACGTGAAACCCAGCACTGGGTCATTATAACACATGCTGGGCTGGTCTGGCCCAGCTCCTTTGGGTTATATCACTAGCCCACCAGGCTGGGTCATTAGAGGTATAACCCAGCAGGGGGGTATTTCTGGATTCCTGCCTGCTCATTTTTGTTTGTTTACGTCTCAGCCAATCAATTATGTGCAAATTGTAAGAAAATGAAAATTGAAATGAACTCCAGATTCTTCAATGCTCTAGAAGATGTATCAGCTAGTACCGGTTCCACATGCAATGTGTCCCTACAGTCACCTCACCCGAAGCTTTCCTCGGTGTATGTACTGGATCAGTAAACTGAAAAATGAACCAGTGAGTTTACTAGAATTTCACCATTTAAAATGTACAACTTTCTGACATTTATGAGCACTTTTATTACAGCCCACCTTCTTTTTCCCCCTCATGCTCTTTCTCCGTATGCTCTGCATGTCCGTGTTCTTTTTTTCCTCCCTCTATCCCTCCTCCCTGTCCCACAGCACCATGGCTTTACCGGGGTGGAGGAAGTCAGCAGCTGGTGCAGGACCCATTGGGATGACCCGTCTGACCCCAGCTGCTATCCAGATGCGGGTCAGTGGTGGAGTTCAGCAGCCCGTCCACGTGAGTTACAGCCCACCGTAAAGAGTTGGTGAAATGGAAAGGCTGAAGCCGCAGAGCGGAATGGGCCGCACGGTCTTGGATTAAATTCCATCCCCTCTCCCACGGCTAGAAGAATGAACAAACAAGGCTCAGAGAGGACAAAGAGAAAGGCCCGTCAGTCTACAGTGGAAGCTAAAGGGACATGTTGACAATGGTAATATTGTCTACTATTTTAAAAAATGGGGTTTTGATGTTACACTCACTTTCTAGTGTTTTAATATTAATTCATTTCCTCTGTTTTGTTTTATTATTTTCTGAAGTAAAGCAGCGTATCACTGTCACTGTCCACAAAAGTTTGGAAAAGTCACTTGTTATATTAAGAATTCCTATTCATTTAATTATTATTATTTTTTTAGTAATAATTATGTTGTAAAATTCTAATATTAATAAATTACAGTCTTTTGCTATTATACTTTGTGTGGTTTGCATTCTATAAAGAAACCATATTCGTCTCTCTTAAAAATCTTTCAATGAAAGGCTCTTTAGAGAGTCGTTCAGATGAATGTGTGGGTGTGAAGGAGCTTTATGATGTTGAAAGACCCTTTTAAAGTTTAGAGCCCTAAATTTAAGACTATAGGACTTTAACAATATATGAAGGCACTTTGAAGCTGGGAAAATATGCTGTACGTGATTATATTCATTTAAAATATCTTTGTCCGTTTCAGTGTAAAGTGTAAAGGCCACTAGAGGGCGTGCACAAAGAGGCTACAAAGTTCCACTAAAGTCACTCATTTAAAGGGAACCAAAAAGGCTGCATTGTCTGAAGATCCAATCAAGCAACTTTGTTAAAAAGAATGCAGATTTTGAATGCAGGTTTTAGACACTTTATTGAAGAATCTCTCTGTTTTTTGCACATAATAAATAGTCATTAAATGCTAAATAATTAAATATATCGGATTTGGCTGCTGTCAGAATAAAAAAACATACATACATTACTTTTAATGTAAGTCAATGGAACCGGACTTTTTTCAAAGCCCATTTAGGCCACATGTTTTGGCCCATTTATCACATAATTGGACTCATTATGAAAAGCAACCATAATTTTTTTAATTATGTCACAAACTAAAAAAATTACAAAACTGGAAAAGAAGAATTGGCAAGGTTTTGGTCTGAGGAAAAAAAAATTATTAGCTCTAATTTTTTCTCTGGTTTATCTTGAAATCATCTACATCTAGTCATCATTTTGATTTATGCAAATTTCTATTTAATTGCATGAATCATAAAATGTGCCACACATTTGTTCAAATTCTTAAATCAAGCAAATAATCAGAAGTTGTAATAATTTTCATCTAAGACACCAATAAAACACATTATTGTTTGACCTGGGGCGCCCAAACCCTCACATACCACTGCACACATTTTTCTGATTAATAAATTGTGAATTTTACAAATACAAATTTTTGATTTTCCGGTTCCAAATTTGTTTTCCAGTGATGTACCATTACAATATTGTTGCCCTATAGCACTCTTCTTGTTTTCTGTGAGGATTTTGAAGGCCTCAAACATGGTCAAGCCCCTCCAACACTTTCCTGGGGAGACCTTAGTGGTGGCATGAGACTCTTTCCCAGGTCCTGTTATTCTTTCTTAATTAGACGGTGGTCTTCGAATGGTCCCAGAGCGTTGGGCTGACCTCTCTAATAGAAATAAAAAGCTCTTTAATCGCCAAATGCATCGCTCGCCCTCCTGAACCTGACACAACCCCTTCCATTCTTTCAGCAGGAGCCATAAAAACCAACGAGGCAAGGGAATATGTTTACCATATGGCCTTTGGTTGTTAAAGGAGGAAAAAAGAAGGTGGTTTGAAAGGGCAAAAGGGGTAGTGACTCCCAAATGCCCTCCCCCCGATATGGAGAGAGGGAGAGAGAAAGCGAAAGGACCTATGGTGTGAACATTATCCAGACATTGGGGTGAAAAGGTTGCATGTGCTCGTGTTGGATTGATACGTACTTTGTAAGCTGGTCTGCGTACAGTACAAAGAGCTCAGTGTTCCCCGGGTTTTCTTTTCCCGGGAATGATGGACCGCATGTCACTGGAGAGGCCCGGAAGAATATGCTATTGTCTCTTCCTGTGTTCTTCCATAAAGATGCGTAGGTGGTGCACGTGGGCACGCGAGTGCGCATGTGTATGAGTGAGAACTGATTGCCTTCCACATACAACCCATTAAGCTGCACAGATAGCATCCGGACTTGTTACCGCACCGTGCCGTGGAAGGCTTTGTGGCCAGATTGCAGCATTTGTCTCTGTAGCCGCCCGATCATGCTCCGTGGCATGTGGATTGATGGTGATTGGCTTCCTTTCAGGGGCATCCAGGAGCTCCGCTAGAGCCCAGATAATTAGGTTTACTAATCATACTTTCATTAACCTCCAGCTTCCGCCTCTCTCTTTCCTTCTCCCTCACCGTTTCCCCATTTCTTCCCAGGGCTGGACTCGCTGCTGTCATTTTTCTTTTCCACAATCCTTAACTGTGTTGTTCAAATAGAAATGATCACATAATTATTTGCATAAATGGGTGCTTTAGCTCCGCGAATAAATCAAGTGGCCTCGGCGTGTGAGGCAGGGAAGCTCGGACTAGAAGCTGTTATGGGGGAAAAATGCAGATTCAAAGCAGGAGCGGATATAAAAGGCATTTAATGTGTCTTGGCTATCGGCTGATATCAGGCTTAGCCCTTGCCTGAGAGGCCCCAGTAGGTTGTCTATTATCTGCAAAATTGCACTGGGTTCTGTAAAGAACCAAAGCACCGAAATGGACAGGAAATTCCAGATCAGTGTCCATCAGATGAAATGACTGACGTTATTAATTTCTTCCTGTTCTGCATTAAAGAGAGAGTTGATGGATGGTTGATGGATGGTTCCTTAAAATTAGTTTCCATTGCAAGCCAAGCCGCAATATCGTTATCAATATTACCCAACCTCCCAAACTAAAACTCTTCCCTTCCGAATAGGGCTTATCAGATGTGCAGGGTTCTGAGAAGCTAGGTTATTTTGTGCTTCAAATATGTATGTATATATAGGGGTTGGACAATGAAACTGAAACACCTGTCATTTTAGTGTGGGAGGTCTCATGGCTAAATTGGACCAGCCTGGTGGCCAATCTTCATTAATTGCACATTGCACCAGTAAGAGCAGAGTGTGAAGGTTCAGTTAGCAGGTAAGAGCACAGTTCTGCTCAAAATACTGCAATGCACACAGCATTATGGGGGACATACCAGAGTTCAAAAGAGGACACACTGTTGGTGCACGTCTTGCTGGCACATCTGTGACCAAGACAGCAAGTCTTTGTGATGTATCAAGAGCCACGGTATCCAGGGTAATGTCAGCATACCACCAAAAAGGACGAACCTCCACCAGCATCACATAGTGACATGTCCACTAGTTGATCAGTGTGGTCTTCAAAAGGTCTGTGAAGCTGTTTAGTCAAGCTTTTGGTAATTAGTCCTCTCTTTCTGATAGATAAAAGGTGCAGATCTAGGGGTCCACTGACAGAGAGTGTTTGGTAAACTGGGAGTGTTTGGTAAACTGGGAGTGTCTTCGTGTTCACTCAGGTTTGTTGACAGTGGAGCAGAGGGGTGCTGACTTCTCAGGGAGCCCTCATGTCTGTGTGTCCTTCTGGCTCTCCCTTTTTTCGTCCTGCTGTAATAGCCTGCCGGAGTCACTGCACCAATCCGTTAACACCATACAGTGTGTTCAGGTCTTCTGTCAGAGCTAACAGTCGGTCTGTTCTCTCTGTCTGAGCTGAACTGCTGCCCATCCTGTGCGGTCTGATGCTGTTGCTACATCTGCTCTGACTGGGAGCCACTGGGAGCCTTTAACCCCCACGGAGCTCCTGGCTGTCCCGCACTGTGGAGGCTTGGCTTGCGCCTTCTGACCCATCTTATGAACCACCAATATAATTACAGACTAATCAGACATTACACTCTGCTTTCCTGTGCTGCCCTGTATCTGGTGTTGACCCGAGGAGGATGGGTTCCCCCTTTGAGTCTTGATTCCTCTCGAGGTTTCTTCCTTCCTAACTAAGGGAGTTTCTCCTTGCCACTGTGGCCCTTGGCTTGCTCATTGGGGGCTCGAACACCAGATTCTTTGTAAAGATTCTTTGTAAAGCTGCTTTGTGACAACGTCTGTTGTAAAAAGCGCTATAAAAATAAATGTTGATTTGATTTGATAAAGAGCGCTATAAATAAATACAACCTAATTATAATTAAGTCACCTTTTTGTGAGTTTTTGTGGAAAGCATAGCAAGATGTCCTCTCCGTTTCTTTTCAGCCTTCATTGCACACTAGCAGCTCAACACTGAGCCTGAACAATTCACACAGAGAGAGACAACAGAGAGAGTGTCCTCGTTCATGTAAACAGAATTTCTGGGACAAAATATTTTGATTTCATTAATTAAAAATATCCACTGCTTTGCCATCCAGCCAGTGGAACAGACACTCAGGGTCATGGGGAATGAGGCCACAGTACTCAGCAGAGGTTAAAGCTCACTTAATTGGAAGTCTCTATAGGGAACAAAATGTGGGTGGTCTGTGGCAGTGGTGCTCAACCTGTAGACACCGGACCCCCAGTGTGGTTTGGTGGTACTGCTATGGCAGTCAGTTTATTTTTTAATAATTTTTTTTTTACATGGCAAACTTCATAAGAGTACATAGACATTTAGCTAAGTCAGTCCTTTAAATGCAACATACTGTATGTTATTGATGGGATAGTAATTTACAAATTTGAATTTTGACTTCAAAAAGTTCAAAAATAACAAATAATATGCCAAAAAATATGTCCCTTACGGAATTCATAAGTTGTTAATAATAGGCCTTTATCAGGACTTTATCATTGTACATAATGTTGCCTGATAATACAGTGAAATTCAAATGACTGCATTGATTATTCTTATTTGTATTTGTTCATGTTTGAAAAGATGGGGGGCTGTTAAATCTTCTCAGGAACCGACTGTGAAAGGCATTGCTCTTAATAAACCATTAGGCACGTTATTTATGTATTTATATATTTATTTATGTAAGTTCCCTCAGACTGCCTTTGTTCAGACCTACCTTCTAGTGAATGGGATACTCACACATGTCCTGAGTAAAGCTGTATCTCTGTGAGTAATGTGTTAAAGGGATGGGAATTTATGAGGCAGCTGAGACGAATATCAGTAATAAGCTCTAATAAAACTCTGGTCGCCGGGAGTTTAATACATCTCATGGTATTTCGTATTCAGCAATACCAAGGCCTAGACTGTTCCTCTGTTTTCGTCACAAGCTCGTTTTGTCCTGTGCTGGCAGCAGACACGTGCTAGCTATTCCATATGGCAGGAACAGATTGCAATCTGTCCTTCTTGAAAGTGGGCTGCATTGAAATCCAATAGGGGCTGCTGAAGGTATGCTTTTACCAGCGTGTGTGGCATGTGCCCAGCTTTGTGCGAGTTCAGCCTGGCATCATTTGCACCTCAGGGAGGCCTGTTGTAGGGCAAAAGGGCACGCACTGTCCAACAGCCTCTCCATTCCAGGGGCCAGGGTGGACGAGCTGTGATATTGGTCTTCTTTTATGTGCTGCGTGTTTTACATGGGAATAGCACGAGTGCATGTGTGATGTCCGTGGATATATTTATTTTACGAGGAGCAAAGCTCTGATGTAATTTTCCTCATTCATATTGCACAGCTGTTGGTCTCACACTCACATTGGCATACCTATTCTTAGCATCATAATTATTGTTATCATTTTTATGATGTAATTTAGGAACCAAGCAATCTGCCATTTATTGCCAGTTAATATTTTAAAAACATGTATCTTAAAGACACAATTAGCAAGCGATAGCTGCTTTGTTTATTTGTTTTGTGTATTTGTTTATTTGTTTGACAGCCCAATTAATCAGTGTGGGGAGAACAGGTGTAACATCATTAACCTGCGGGCAGGAAAGTGGGGTATACTTTGGGCAATCTGTCTACGAGAAAAGAAAGCGATGCCATCAGTATGTGACGTTACACTTCAGAATTGATTTGATGCTTACTCTATGGACAAGGCGTGCTCTAGTTTCCATTATGTCTTCTCTTGCAGTAAACAGAATCTCATTTTCTCCTTGTTTATTCCTCAGAAAGTTTTCATACGTCCAGTGTTCCATCCAGCTCACTGGTTTTGATTAAGACAACTGCTTCTATATCACCTAGTGCTGCATATATGCAAAATTATGTTTTATGTGCATAGCATTGAGTTTCTGTGGCTGAAATGAAAAGAATAAAAGGAGACCCAGTACAGAACCTTGGGGTACACCACAGAAAATATCATTGGCAAGATGACTAATGTACAGTATAAGCTTAAAGGACAAAAAATTAATCACCTTGTGTGTTTAACAACAAGCCGGTAGTAATTTCAGGCTCCTGTAGATGGCACCAGACAAGTGACATGCAATAAATACCTTCAGGGTGTGAGTGACAGGATTCCTAGATTGAGAAAATGTGGTACAGGGAATGTCTCGTTCCATGTGTGGTAAATGGCTCCAGAGCAGAGGTTAATGATTGGCTAAAAGGAGTGACTGCATTTGGGCGTGGCCTAAGACCATAGTGTGAAGGAAGTAGCTGAATCTGCAGGTGTATGGAAGCGCATGGTCATACAGTTCTACCAGCAATGGCTAAAATCCCAGTCTACAGGAAACTCTCCTCAGAATTGTGCCAGGGAAGGCATCCACCAAATCTGGCTCAACTGTGCAATTGTTTGATGAGGGAGTGTCTGAACACTGATACATCCATAACCTTGTCCAGTCCATGCCACCATGCATCCCAGCTTTAAGCCAACATTTGTTGTTTAAATCTTAATAGTTCTCTTAATTATTTTATCACCGTCCTGTTTGTGTTTATTGGCAATGTGTTCTATGTAGTCTTTCTTTCAATTTCATTTTCAGATTAAAATCCAGTGTCATTTCTTCTTCAGAATCAGAATCAGAATCAGAATCTCTTTATTTCACCAAGTATGTTACACATACAAGGAATTTGTCTTGGTAAGAGCAACACGTATGACAAGTAACAAAAACAAGTAACAAAAACACAGAACACAGATTATTTACAGTATTAAACTAAAGGAAAATTACACTAAACAATAAATAGGGTAGGGGATAAATTAAAAAAGTAAAAAGTACTAAAGGTAATAAATAAACCCTTAACATGCAAATGATCGGCTACATTGAAAATGAGAGTCACCCTCAATGCATTTCCAAGTCAATATAAAGATTGAGTAATGGACTGATTAATGTATGGGACCCATTCCCAAGGTTATTTGGATGTATACTGTGAAAAATTATGTATATGATGTGTAATAGAAGCTCTAAGATCCACCAACACTACTTTTTACAGCACTCCTTGCAGTTTTGCACATTTCACTAGGTTGAAAGAAGAAAACAAATGCAGACCCACCACTCTTTGATGTCTTTGTATCAACACTAGGAACCAAAGGCTCCATTCACATGTGTTAGGATAGGCGAGGCTGATGGCTAAATGAATGAGTTTAATTTAGTGTGGGACTGCATCAAGCTGGAGCGTTTTCTCTGCACAGACAGGATGATGGACGGCGTGTGGAGCAGAGGGCAGATTTGTGAGCGTGATGGCCTTACGCCTGCTCTTGACCTTGACGTCCCGCTGCCTCGCCGGGCCTGGTCCTGCCGGCTAAAGGCCCGTTTTGTCCAAATGAAGAATGGACCGGCTGTGCCCAGGCAGTGGACAGGAAGAGAGAATAAAAACAGCAGGTCCACCGTGACCCTGGCGAAAGTACACCCAGGGGAGATCAGATCTGTTTCTGGGGTCCGGCTGGTGCACGGGTGACCTATGGGCGAGTGGGGATCGGGTTTTAAACAAGCATTCTCCTCCATGGGGATTTATGGGACCAGCACGAAAAAGGGGGGAAACCAAACCTGGGTCACCCCCCATGTTGCGTAAACCTCATCAGCTTTGTTTAAAAAAAATGTAACTATACTTATATGCCTGAAATTTCATCATGAATAAACCAGCACCTTTGGTTGGCATTATGTAAGTAAAAGGTTTGGATCAGATTAGAGACCCTTGCTATATTATAAGAATCCAGAACTTTATGGGTGAAGAACAGTTGCACCCAGAAGGAAGCGTCAGACTGCAGTGCTGTTGGGAAGGAAGATAAAGGTGACCAGGATCAATAACTGATGATACATTTAGACTGATATGATCAATATTTATTGAGCTACACATACAGAAGTCTGTCTCTCAGTATGGCACTGGGGTGCCATGTAGGCCAACACAACATGCCAGATGTCCCAGCATGGAGTTGTAGAGGTTCCTAATGGTGTCCTGTGATAATCCATCCCATGCACTCTGAATAGTTTCACACAGTTCCTGCAGATTTTGTGGTAGGGTTGGGGTGGAGTGACACCAGGCCTTCTGGACATGTGACAGCAAACTGTTAATTTAGGCAGGGCCTCCATTTTTTGATGCAGACAATTTGTGAGTTGTCTGCATCAAGACAAAAGCAGCGCTTGTCATTGAAGATGACCCGCTGCCATTCTGAGTCACTCCATTACAGTCTGGCACGACACCACTGCAGTCTATGGCAATGTTGACGTGGTGTTAAGGGAAGTCGTCATAAGGGTCTGCATTCATGTAGGTCTGCCTCATGCAGCAATATGCCAATGGTGCTGGCACTAACAGGATGACTCATGGAGGCATCACTGCTCACCGAATGTTCGCTATAGTGGCTGTTGGGTCCATCCTTGCTTACGAAACATGTGTAGCCGAGTGTGAAGCTTGAATCATTTACATGTGTCACAATGTCACGGTTGATTCCTTCTGGGTGCAAATATTTGTGCAGTTTATATATATATATACAATTAATATGTGTCTATATAAAAAATACATTTTAAATCATGTAGCCAAACCCTAGGACCATTTGTGATGAAATGTTTGCACATGGTAGACAGCAGTTTCAATAGGGGCGTCCTAATATATCTGTTGGCCACCCTGAATGTCTCAAAATCAAAATATCCTGAAAGGAAATATATTATACAGTTTAAATCAATCAATTTAAAATGTATTTGTCACATAGATAGTAATACATGGTACATGAACCAGTGGAATGCTTTGACAAATGCCTACTCGCAGGAGACAATCAGATAATATAAAGACATCTGAAATATTTAAAAAAAAAGAAAAATGTGTGTTTCAGTTAAATAAACATAAAGTAGTAATATGTAAAAACATAGTAATATAGATATAAAAGTAGGTACATAATTACAATATGGATGGACAGTGTACGGTATAAAATACAAGATATCTAGAAGTGAATGTGCAACAAAATGCTGTGTAATTCATTGTTTCTTGTTTTCCTACTGCACTGATCTGCCTCTGGGTGGCACTGTTGCAAATTGGTTCACCTGGTTCATCCATAACTACCCCTGGGTCACCTATATTTTTTGGTGCAAGGAGTGACCTGTTACTCATTCCTTAAACTAAATATATAAGCCCTTAAATAATCTCTGGAGGAGCTCATTATCATGCTGCTTAATAGCATTTCCAGAAGAAGATTCTTAAAGGTGTTTGTTCCAACTGAAACTAGCACCGGCACTGCTATGGTGTTAGCAGCTAGCCAGTGCTAGAGTATCAGGCCGATATGGGATCTTCTGAAAAAAATACCATTTCATACAGGTGGTCAGAATCGTCTCCAGGAGGTCTAAGCTGAGTCTACGATGGTTTACTCTATGGGAAAAATGAATAGATTGTTTTTTTAAATTCCAGTCTGATGCGTTTCCCCATGATCATTGCCAAAATACGGAGCTACAGATGTAAGCTGGCTTTTTCCATGGGAAAGCGAATGGCATTTTAATAGCTATCACGTTCTGTGGTAAACAGTTGTGTTCCCAACCAGGTTTGTTTTGATGTCCATAAATCACTGGATGCTTGATGAAGTCATTAAGGAGCCTAAATATGTATATTGCTAAATGCAAGCCAACAGTGCTGTGCACTGATTTTACAACACTGGCAACTTCACAAGAATACCTGCCAGAAACCATCAAGCTTCATCCGATGTGATAATTAAGCTGGTTTAGTTGAGTTCTCAATTATGCCTCTACTGGGTCCGAATAAAAATGGAAAGTGAGCATCATAGAACAGAGGCTTAGGGAGTATTGCCAGGATATGATCCCACCCATCACACAGTTCAGCAGAACGAACGTAACTCTTAACGGAACTCCATATAACTGAAGGATTCTGGGTGGAGTGTTATTATAAAATGATGCTGAGGTTCCCTAGCAGACTGGTCAGTGATCAATGCTACTCATAGAAGGCTCTCCCAATTTGTCTTAATGCTTTACTCTAGAATAAAAGTGAAGACCTCAACATGTATAATAGCACTCATGAAATTATACAATCTACCGTAAAACCTCCAGAATGGCACCATTTATAGACAGATTTAGAAGAGTTTTTTTTTTTTTTTTTAATCAAATTTGGACCAATTCTTATGGTCAGTATATCGTGAATATTCACCACATTAAAAGGGTAACTGGCTTTTCCATTGGGCAACAATATATATATTAGATGTGGCGATATAGCAGAAATATGATACTGTGATACATCAAGAGTATATGTGGTGTATCAGGATATGTAATATTTCAGACATCTCGTCAGCTGGAACTGTTAAGTGTATGCCAGTCCCCCTGCCTGAGGAAAATCCAAAAGATCCGGTTGGACTGTAGCCACCCAGCATATGGCCTGTTCACCTTACTGCCATCAGGCAGAAGGTACAGCAGCATCCAGGTCAGAACAAACCGAGTAATGAACAGTTTTTACTCACAACCCATCAGGTTCCTGAACAAGCTGTGAGCCTTTCACCAAGACCACCAATACCACCAATACCACCAACATCAGCAATACCACCAATACCACCAACACCACCAACACCAGCAATACCACCAACACCACCAATACCAGCAACACCACCAACACCACCAACATCACCAACACCAGCAATACCACCAATACAACCAACACCAGCAACACCACCAACACCATAGACACCAGCAATACCATCAACACCAGCAATACCACCAACACCACCAATACCACTAAGACCAGCAATACAACCAATACTACCAACACCACCAACAACAGCAATACCACCAACACCAGCAATACCACCAACACCACCAACATCACCAACACCAGCAATACCACCAATACAACCAACACCAGCAATACAACCAATACCACCAACACTACCACCACCACCAATACCACCAATACCACCAGCACCACCAATACCACCAATACCACCAACACCACCAACACCAGCAATACCACCAATACCACCAACACCACCAACACCAGCAATACCACCAATACCACCAACATCACCAACACCAGCAATACCACCAATACCACTAACACCAGCAACACCACCAATATGTTCTGTGTATTTTGTATTCATTTAATATATCTCCTTTTTATCTCTTTATTTTAATGTTTAGTATGTATATAGTGTTGTCCTGCTGTACAGTATCAACTGAGCCTCACCACAAGCATCTCAATGCATAAATATCCTGCCATGTTGTGCAAATGATAAATAAACTTGAAACTTGCCTATAGAGTCTTTAAGATCACCAGTTTCCATTTAGTTCTGTGTGTCTAAACTTTTGACTGGTATTGTACAGTCACGTTGTTAGCCTGACTGCTTTACAAACTTGTATTCCCGAGGATTCCATGATAGGGGGGCAAACGATGTACACAGCACAATATGCACCAGGGCTGGATCTGGGTATAAAGGCCATGGTTTCCTAATATGGGCCTGATGCCAACTACAAAATTGGCCGCCAATTCAGAGGTGTACACCAAACAAAACAGAGCAGTAACAATATATACCAAGCATTAATGCACCGTGTGTATGCAGGCAGGGTCAAAGCACTGAATGCTGTCTTTAATCTATACCAGCTGCACACTTGTTCCCCTTTCCCGCTCCTTCTCGCCCTTGCGTGCTCCATTTTTTTAATTAAGAGGGAAATTATTAAAGCTACAAATTACTCCAGCCCAATGATGCTCTGTGCTGGTGATAGCAAGCAGATGGTGGTTGGCCCGGCAGAAAAAAGGAGGACCCCCACCCCCCCGGAGAAAGGAGTCCATTTGCATTTCATGAGGCTAAATTGTATGTGTCGTCTCCCAGTCCGCTGGCCTGCGATGCTATGCCTGTCAGGCGGTGGCTAGGGCCCACTGAAGGAGGCCCTGATAGATTAAGGTGGCCCTTCTGCCCGTATCTTTGCCTATTGTGTTCCAGAAATGAAAGAATATTGTCTCCCCATGGACTCATGAGAATAGGGGGTGGGTGGTGATAATGACGTTGGATAGGGTGGAATTAAAGGAGTGAGAGAAAGAAAAAATGGGGGTGGGGCCATAATGTAATTATTCTCCAGCCTTGTCCTTGACCCGGAGGATGTGAACAATTATGGCCAGGGTGACAATGTGGCATCGTGGAGAAGGAACACCTTGGTACCCGTCATGTGTGTCATCCTGTATCGGCGGAGTTACGAGTGGAATGGAATCTACTGTGCTTTATGTGCAGTTCAGATGTGCAGACAATCAAAGCGATACTTTGGGAGAGACTGCATTAAAGGCCTGCTGTGCTAGGCTCACTTGTGGTCATGCTATAAGACAGGCGTATGGGACTGTGCATCTTTAGGAAACACTGGTTTCAACCACTGTTTTTAATATAGCAAGAGGAGATTAGAGGTATACATGACCTACAACGTTTCTTACCACAATTTTTTAAATACATACAGTAAATTATTTTTTAAACATGGTAAAGTTTATACAGAGAACATGCAAGCTGGCTGTCATTCCTATCTTTAGGGCATGCAGAATGGAAGTCTGGACTTTAAGGAATAAAAAATAGACTATCATGTTTTGTAATTTTGTAATTTTGGGCATTTTCAAAAAAATTATTTTCACAAAATTAAAATTTCAGCTTTTGTTTATGCTATGCATAGATACACAGACCAATGGACAAACAGAAACAGGCCATTGTACATTATCTTTCTGTTATGAATTGATTATAAATGCTCCTTTTCATATAAAGATAATCATTTGGAGATATGAGGTCGTATTGTGCACAGTATCACTGCAATAACAAAACCTTCCATATCTAAAATGGTAACTTTTTACAAAAAAGAAAGGCAAACAACAATTTTGCCAATATTTGTGTATTTAATAATCAGTTATTTGTTCAATTCAGTTCAGCTCTATTGGTCCATATATTATTAAATATTCTGAGAATGTGAAGGATAGCTGCTGCTTTTAAAATGGCACCTAATTGGAGCAATATTTTTAACACTGTAGAACTAAAAAGCTATTTAACTGTGAATTTCACTTGGGTAAAAATTCTTAGTATAAACATACATATAATATTTTATTTTTTTCATCAAATAATGATATAGGTTTTGATTTAACACTTACATTTAGCAGTTTTACAGAAACAAAACTGACTTGATTATTAATGATCACTTTTGTACAAAAAGGAGATGGAGAAAAAAGTAAGCTATATGCATCATAAACAATCAAAAAATGTCTATAAATCTTTATTTAACATTCTTGTATGAAACTGTATTGGTGACTTTCCGAAGGGCCCTCGGTTCTCAATGTTGGGATCTGTAATTCCCAGTTCTCCAGTCTAATGTCCGGGCTCCTTAATGTGTTAACCACTCTCTGAACGATGGAGATTATAAGATTACAGGCAAAGCGCCTGCACTGAGTGTTTATGCCCTCCTGGAGACCTGGCAGTGCCTGACGTTTAAGGGTCTCCTTATATGTAGAACCAGCCCTGCCAAGGCTAATTTGGCATGCATGTTTCTGGGCAGTCTCACTCTGGTACAACAGACACTGTATCAGTTTTCCGTGCCATGCTGGGCAAGCATACTCTAGTGTGGGACGAATGTGACTGGTGTTTATCTAAATCAAGTTCAGGATAGCCAGTCTAACTCTTCTTGACCATCTCAAGAAGTGAAATCTTGAGGTTGCCTACTTTACAGTAGCATGTGTCTGTGTATGGTTGCATTTATAATGTTGCTAGAAGGCCATTGTTGTACAGATAGGGAACGGGGTATGGGAGGAGATGGGTTCCTTCCAAAGGTCACTGTCAGGTCAAGTAGTTTTATTGTCGGTACTTCAAGATGTACAGGACTTACAGAGGATTGAAATTGCGTTACTCTCTGAGCCGAGTTGCAGCACATAAACATTTAACGATAAATAGATTACAACTAAAACAAGAACATGAGTATATCGAATGTATTAAACAGTAAATATGAAATAAATGAATGCATGACATACGATGGAATAAAATAAGAGCCCTGAGACAGACATACTGAGACAGTAAGACCATGAGGGCGATATAGTGACATGTGCTCTAGCAGAATTAAGATGACAGTGGTATGACAGTGCCAGTATAGACTGTGATTTTGTGTTCTGTGTATCACTGAGTTTGTTTAACCATTTCCCGACCTCTCCTTTAATAAGACCAGTATTCATTTACTTGATTTGGTTTCTCAGTTCTTTATAATGTTCACTCGACTGTGCTGGGATTTAACAAATCAGCTGGGGAAGATATGGAGACACTTGGAGCCCAACTTCTGAATTTGTTGGACTATTTAAAAAAAAGGTAAACAATAAAAAACCTTTTATGTTCATTATTACTGTAATTATGATGGTGTCTATTAGTTCTAATTGTACACAGAATATCTTTCTGTAATAGTTAATATTTAATATTTCACGTAATAATGAATACAGGTAACATTTACGCCCATGATGGTTTTATATATATCCGTATGTTTGTTCAGCCATTTCTTCCTTTTACAGACTACTGTCTCTATATGGTACGTTAAGCCGAGCACCTAGGCCCGGCCTGAGAAAGCCAGTGGTTTATTTTATTCAATTAGCAGAATTTCCCGGTTGGCATGTGTATGCACATATATGTATGTTTTGGGGGGCGGGGGTCTGGTCATGGAGAAGAAGCGGGGCCCGTCAGATCACTCAGACAGTGTGAAGTTTTGGGAGTCACTGAGGTCGCGTTCATTAATTACCCCCATTATCAGATTAGGGACATGAATAAGAGTGATTTGTCTGGTTCACAGAGATACTCCCCGTAGAGCTCACCTCTAACCTTAGTCCCCGAAATATTCACCATTAATATGTTTATCTCAAACATGCGTGTGTGTGTGCATGTGGGTGTGTGTGTGTGTGTGTGGGTGTGTGTGCGTGTGTGTGTGCTTGTGGGTGTGTGTGTGTGTGTGGGTGTGTGTGTGCATGTGTTTGTGCGTGTGTGTGGGTGTGTGTGTGCATGTGCGGGTGTGTGTGCGTGTGTGTTTGTGTGTGTGTGTTTGTGCGTGTGTGTGCGTGTGTATGCGTGTGTGTTTGTGTGTGTGTGTGTGTGCGTGTGTGTTTGTCCGTGTGTCTGTGGGTGTGTGTGTGTGTGAGTGTGTGTGTGTGTGTGAGTGTGCACGTGTGTGTATGCGTGTGTGTTTGTGTGTGTGTGTGCGTGTGCGTGTGTGTGTGTGCATGTGCATGTGTGCTGTGTGTGTTTAAGCTCTTCACTCAATCTCAGCTCTCAGATAAAGAGCGTGCACACACACACACACGCACACACACACACACACGCACACACACACACACACACGCACACACACCACACATATACACACACACGCACAAACCACACATGCACACACACACACACACACACACACACACATTCACACATACACACACAGTGAATCCTCACTGGGTAAACACTTCGCTCTCAAATGAAGCTAAATGTGTCCACAGCTAATGATGTGATATGAGCTTAAATAGGATTAAATGGACTGTGACATTAAAATAAGTCCTTTTCTCTCCATTAATCGTCCATAAGTCCTTTATTTTACGTAGATGAAACTGCTGCTCTTTTTGTAGATTGATGTTTTTCTTTTATTCTTTTTTTCGTTATGAATATGCATATTTAATGTCTAAAACAAAGCCATTAAGTAGAAGTTAATCACTGTCAGGAGATGATTCTGAATACGTTATGTAATAGACAACAAGAAGAAAATACACAAGTAAAAAGAAGCTGCTGGTGCTTTCAAAACAAGAGACTGATCACTCAATTTCCAAGACTTTGGAGGAGTGGAAAAACATCCCAGGCAGATTTCTTTGGAAAGACTGAAAGCAAGCCTCCTAATTTAATGAGGAAGCTGTACTAAAGGTCCATTTTTTTTTTTTTGGCATATTTAGTTGTTGTGGCTTCAGTGTAATTTTCTGCTTTTTTATATGGAATGTTATGTCATGTTATATAGAATATAGAATTTTATGGCCATTTTTAATGGGAAATTAAATAAATTTATATTAACCTCTGACTTCTATATATTGTTATAGCAATATAGTACTAGTCCCAGGTTTAGACATACCCTACTAAATGGGTGTTGTTGGTGATCTTAAAGACTTTACAGCCTTACACTTTCGACTGATGAGATAGAGATCCTGACATACCACATATCTCAACACTCTTGGCTGTATTATATTTCTGACATATCGCCATCTCTAATATACAGGGGTTGGACAATGAAACTGAAACACCTGGTTTTAGACCACAATCATTTATTAGTATGGTGTAGGGCCTCCTTTTGCGGCCAATACAGCGTCAGTTGGTCTTGGGAATGACATATACTGCGTCCTGCACAGTGGTCAGAGGGACTTTAAGCCATTCTTCTTGCAGGATAGTGGCCAGGTCACTACGTGATGCTGGTGGAGGTTCGTCCTTCTTGGTGGTATGCTGACATTACCCTGGATACCGTGGCTCTTGATACATCACAAAGACTTGCTGTCTTGGTCACAGATGCTCCAGCAAGACGTGCACCAAAAGTCTGTCCTCTTTTGAACTCTGGTATGTCACCCATAATGTTGTGTGCATTGCAGTATTTTGAGCAGAACTGTGCTCTTACCTGCTAACTGAACCTTCACACTCTGCTCTTACTGGTGAAATGTGCAATTAATGAAGATTGGCCACCAGGCTGGTCCAATTTAGCCATGAGACCTCCCACACTACAATGACAGGTGTTTCAGTTTCATTGTCCGACCCCTGTACATTTAGCTGCACGTATTTGTTTAAGGTGAGCTCCATAATTCCATGACTGCTATTTTATGGTGTGATGTCTAAATGTTTGACTGGTAGTGTGTGATATATATGTTGATACGTATATCTGTGCACTGTCCTATATCATTTGAGTTCAGCTATTGTTTATTTTATGTGAGAGTTCCTTAAAGAGTGGACCTACAGAAATGCTCCAGATGACATCGCTTTACATTAACGCACACTGAAATTAAAGAACATTTTTGGCATCTTTTCCTGTAAAGCTACCATATAAGTTTTAAGTTGGGACAGTGATGATATCTACTGTATATACTGTATTTATTGTGCTCAGTATATAAAGCCATTTATTTGGACAGTAAGCGTCATTTGAAAAAAAGTAACATTATAATAATAAGAATGAATATATATACAGTGTGTTTTTAGCCAACCATTGTTTTTTGCCCAATCTGCACATTAATAACTTTGTATATGTTTATGTTACATGCTTTAGTTCTAATATTATAAATGGCCAATTTAGAAAACATAGTTCATTTACAACCAAAAAATATATAGTTTGAAAACATACTGAAATATTGATTTCCCAGCACCGTATAGTTTAGTTATTCCATGATTATATTTGAAGAAGTAAACTCAAGAAGCATATCTTGTATATGCAGACTCATTCCACTGGAGGGCAACCTTTTACTCTCTGTAACACTTCTTCAGAAGTTTGCACCACTGGTGCTTCACCACCGGGTGGCGCCAGTCTCATACCATCCACTTATTTCCAGAAGACCAAAACCACCTTGTTTTTTTAATCCCCGTCTGGCACTAAAGCCTTTCAGGCCTGTTAACTCAGACAGCAAAACAGACCATAAACCAACAAGCGACGTTTCTTTAATGGCTTTTAATAAATACACAAGCAGAGGCATTCATCTGAACAGCTCTTCAGTGTTACACAGAGAGGCTTTTTGTAAGCTGGCCATCATAAGAGGTCATGATTCCTCCTCTGACCATATAAACAAACACTGCCTTTGCAAGCATTCCGGGCAAGAACATTAAGAAGTTCGAAATGAACTTACAGGACATCCTTACAATGTTAAGTAAGTAATATTCAACGTTCAAATTTTACGTAGCTGTTAAACCAAGTGATTAAGAAATTCTGATGGTGAAATTTTGGGTTTAATTTTATATTTAAACATGAGCAAACAGGGGTAAGGTTGTGAACATGGCTTCTCCAAAGGAGAACACTGTAAAGGGGAGCATATATAGACAAACAGTACAATACGTGTATTTACAGGTTTCCTTTATGTTGATTAGCTTGTAGCGTTAAGGCATTAACACACAACAGTTCAATTACAGAACAGCCAGGAGATCAGGCAGCATGTTCAGTTAATGGTAATTTATTGTTGGTTTCAGTGCTGTATTCTTGCAGAGGGATCCTACTATAGATTTGCTCCTACATGGTCCTCGACGTGCGGCCTGTACAGATAATGGATCTCGTATTTCAGTCAAGTTAACAAGTGACGTCTTTTTTGAAACCACATGACCGCCATTAAAACACCGTTGATGGACTTCTACCTTCCGTGGTGGATACAATGCACATCAAAGATGGCAGACACTGTCAGCAAGTCACATTTCAAGTATCAGCAGAATTCCGCAAACAAACGCTAAAAAAAAAATAAAGTTTTTCATACTTCTACCGACAATTAAAATTCATAATCAGCATTCACAAGCCTGTTTTTATCCACTTAAAACTACAACTACAAATCCCTTAAATCAGGAGAACATACTTTTTGGTTGTTGTTGTTGTTTCCTTTACTTTCGTTAGATGCTCTATGGCTTCTGTAAGCTAGCTGAAGGCACAGCAACACAGATTAATGCAATGGAGGCACTGGCAATCTTTCTCGTCTATTCCTAATGCAATGCCCTTCTGGCTGTTACAGTATATGAGCACTCACTTAAAGAGCATACAGTCACCGCAGAGTGAACTGACCTCGTGTGCTAGGGATCTTTCTACCGGACTCCAACAGGCCTCCCAATCGCTAATATAAATCAATGCTCCTTCCCAGCACTAAACCTAAAATGACTTACAGCTGTCAAAGCAAACGGCTGAACTAAAGATCAAGTCTTACTGTTATTTCAAGCAGGTTTTATTATAAAAACTCGTCTCCTTTTTATTTGGTAAGTACTGTATGTACAGAAGCATGGTAGGCACAATGTACAGGTCGCGGCTACTCCCAGGCATTGGCTTTAAATCTTCTATCTGGCTAGATAAAGGCTAAATGGCTATAGGAATGGTAAATACATAGCACCATTTTGTTGAATGAAAATAAAAATCATAATAATAATAAAAAACAAAAACATTATGAGCTTAATACCCACTTAGAAGAAGAAGAAGAGGAAGCAGAAGCAAGAAAATGGCCAACCACTATCTATCTATCTATATTTACCTTAGCGTAAGTCATCAAGGTGTCTGCTCTGTTATCTTCTCTCTGGGCTTCTAAAGCGGTTTCATTCAGAACACATTTTCTCCCTGTCGCTATATTTAATACATGCTCTTTGGTTAAAATACTTCAAACGACGTTTATTTCTTTTTTTAATAACTGGTTTTTGGCAGTATATGAAAATAAAACGGACACACCGTATGGCTAATAAGGTACTTACCTCTGAACAAACACACACTTTAGGCACTTAATTAGCTAAAAACAACAACAAAAACAACAACGAAAAAAAGCTTTTAAGAGGTTCTTTGTCAACAAACACAACAGTACTATGTACATATATGTAAAAAGTGTTATAAATAGGTTTTAAACCATAGATACTATATACATCTTCAGATCATGACAGTATCGAGTGTTATATGTCTTTCTTTAGGCGGTTGGTGGTTTTGCGGGACACCCAAGGGAAGATATCGGCTGTTGAAACTTCGTCTATGGATGCAGTGCGGTGCATTAGCTTCAGAGCTCAGACTTCTGGTGCCCACTGCTGCGGGGCGCCGCTTCATTCTCGTTTCCTCAAGATGACGTAGATTAACCCGCTGATGAGCGCCAGAGGGAAAGCCACCCAGGCCAGGATGTAGGCGAAGCCGTACGAGTCGGATGGGTGCACCCACTCGCCATTCATCACTGTGTATATTATTGCTCCACTCATGACAAAGAGACCTGGAGAGATGAACAGAGACAGTATGGTCAGTCCTTACTGTAAACAGATATTATGGTTTGAAATACCAAAAATGAGAATGCTGGGAAAGATGAAGGAAAAGAAATTCTAATTTTGCTGCACTAAGATTGTAAACGATTATTTTCCACTTGCCAAACTAAAAAAATATCGTTCTCGCTAGGGTTGTTTGGTTACATGCTCCATTTATGGTTGAAACTGATTGACGTCAATGGCGATTTACCATTAATGTAGAACTAATACTAACATAAATACTTCATAATTTTTTTTCTATTACTTTTTAAAATATTTTCATTTTTTAAAAACTTTTTTTAGATTACTTAATAATACTTTTGAATAAAATCCTCAGACAGAAAGTATCCCACTGTTAGCGATGTCCCAAACAAATAGCATGCCATAGATAAGCATCAATTCAAAGGTCTGGACATATAGAACATCCCATTGCCTCTTGTTCTATGGGCGCCACCATGTTTAACCAATGCCATGGGGCTCTAGTAAGTTGGATATCTGTTCACATGAGTGTACCCACTTTAACCTTCCCCACTTTACCCCCAGAACCTCCACAGTGCAGCTCTATTACAGGTTTGCTGCTGGTCACATGGTTTGTCACATGACCTGCAGTGTTTCCTCTAGCAGAGGTGGCTTTAAAATGAGCGAGTAGCCATAGAATAACAGATAGACCCTTTCATTTATCACTCCTTCAGACCACAACTGTCCATGAAAGTCCACAAAATGTCAACTTGAACTTAATATCATTACTAGATAATGCCACAGCAAGCCCCTTATGGTGTGCTAAATTAGCCAGTTCGCTAACTACAGCTTGCTAAAACCATCTAAACAGTCTACACTACTGACAATTGTTTCATTTGGCACTTCGGTTGAGCTCTGATCTGATGGCTCAGGCAATGCATTGTGTTGGCATGTGCCTCCACTTCCTGTAGAGGTCATTTCAAAGTAAAAGCCGCGTTATGCAATTGCAACCTCATTACATTTGATTCAATTCTGAAGCAGTGATGCGAGCCAGCACTGTAAAATACCCAGTTACAGTGTGACCCCTCTACAAAGCCCTTGAAAGCTCATAGGGCCCAATGCGCCATGCTGTCTTATCAACATGTATCATTCCACAAACGTTGAATTAATATATATATGTAATATATTAAATATGGAACGCTGAAATTGAATGCCTCTGGTTTCTCTAACAGCCTCCCTATTTAGTCACTTGGCTGGTCAGATGTGCCAGTTTTCCATGGAATTTCCACAATGCAAGTGCTTAAAGCAGAGCCAAAATATGAGGCCTACTTCTGTGAGTGAATGAGCAAAAAGTCTCCTTCAGCCACTGCTGACATTTAACTTTCCGAAATGTCCTCGTCTGAACCCGGCGAGGCAGCATCTATTACAGCCCACTGCGGGCAGACACAGCCGACGCTGTCTTCTGCAGAATAACCCACCCAGCACCGGCATGACAAGGCACTTTCTGACATTGTTTTCAGGTCCGGCAGGACGTGATCCACCCCCAGCGTGCCAGCCGTGACATTTCGTCTTGTGTCAGGGCCTCTGTTTCCGGTGCCAAGCCGGTGGGCACCGCTCTGCTCTCCCTGTACCCCCAACTTCCCTCTGACATTCAGATACTGCTAACGAGCAACTCCAGTAACACTTCGTTTCTAAAGGCCAAGCAACCTGTGAACACCGCCTGACACTTCCACCGTCCTTTCTCAAGGAGGATCTGTACAGTACTGCTGGAAACTGCTAGCATAATTAGCATGAAGCAAAAGAAATGCTTCACAATGACTTGCATAAAAGGCTTTGGAGATATGAGAGCAGATCTCACGGCAGCGACAAAGCGACCCCTAACACTCATCATCAAAATCAAGATGAATATGTTTATGGCCTGAGCAAGCCTGGTCGCTAGGCCTAATTAGAGTGAGTGCCATATACTAATTTAATGAATCTGAACATATTACTCCGGCCTGTAATTGACACGGATGGCATTTAAGTGCATTCTGTTGTATAACGAAAGGTGACAGTATGCATTAAATTAAAATGGCCTGAGGTTGCTTTATCTAATAGAGGGAAAGCAGCTCAGTGAGCCTCAACAGATGCCAAGAGCCAGCTTGAGTAAATGGGCGATGACTGAGCTGTGTACAGCAGGAACACAGCCTTCACGTCATCACAATGATTTATCATTTCGCTTCCTAAGCCAGACAAGGACACAAGGACAATGGTTTGCCTTGTCTCCTGTAGTTGAGTTGTTATTGTTATTATGTCTGGACCTGATACAAAGGTTAGGTTGGCATGCATGGGCACCAAAAGCCTGGTACTAATGTTTTTATGGTTGCTTGACTTTTTATAAAGCTCTTAGATCACATTCTTTGATGTACCGTGTAGTTTTCAGGTGTACCAAGTCCAGGTAGCATTGCCTCTTTGAACTAGTCTAGTCTAAGTCTAAGTCTAGAAGACCATGACTAGGCTAATGGCACTTCTAAATCAACCATCCAGTATTAACACTATGCTAATCACTTTCACCATCCACAGCAACCAGGTCATTGCATACATGGAAGACGGGTTCTCGACACTCACTGGCAAAGATCTGGAAGGCTCCGGTCAGGAAGAAGCGTCCACCCTTCTGCAGCGTAAAGAGCTGGCAGAAAAACAGGAAGAGCGACAGGAAGGAGAAGATGATTGACAGGATCATCACTGCCTGGACCGCCTGAAGCCATACTGCAATCAGAAATAGAGAAATACATTCATTAGAAGATTTGCTCGTTACATCAAACACGGCAGACAGCTCCAGCAAAAAGGATGGAGGTCACCTTACATAACATTCTGTTACACTGGTGAGCTTCTAAAGCCTCTTTCAGCATGCGTAAATATTTGTTACTTTGGCATCCATTAGAACTAGAGCCCTTCAGTGATCGGAAGGTTGGTTCTAAATGAAGGAAGGTGCAAGGGAGACCCATTTAACAGGTCAGGTATGGACATGTTGGACTCATGTTTACCATACATCAAGCAGGCTAAGATCTCTGGGCTGACGGCATCCCTTAATGGTGCATGCTAAAACGTGGAGTATCCTGTTCCTGAAAGCTGCAGACACTTAGGACGATACTGGCTCTTCATATATCGATCCTCGGCTCTTGTCCTTGAGCCAGAAAAATGTAAACACTGCCTGGTAACCCTCCTGAGCACCTGGGCTTTGAAAGCCCCAAGTGAACCCATCTTCAAAAGCATTCTGCATTAGGTACGCAACCACCCTTACACAGGGGAGTTACCCGGGGTGTGTATCCTCGGTATCCCATTAGTATTTCCTGAATTCCAGGAAATGCATTTTTATTGTTTAGCTCATGGAGTCAGGGTTATATATTTGGCGTGACTCAGAGTCGGTGTTCACCTTGAGACAGGATAAGAATTATCCGTAGGTGACATGGCAAAAATGCAATATCGCAATATTTCCATTGTTGTGCATTAAAAATTATGACGTTTGGTTTTCTAAAGAGTGGAAAGAGCCATATTCATAAAATTCTGTTTTTGAATTATTGATTGACTGTATTCAATATTTCACACTGTGCTGCACTAACAGGCCTAATGGTGCACTCCTGCAATAAGCCATGCAGTTGATTGTTGTTCCATTGGACATCCTGCTGAACATCTACTGCCAGTATTCCGCAATATGTTAGGAAAAGTAAACCGACGTGTCGTTTCTCAAGACTGTAGCTATAATGTGATCATATTGCCCATCCCAGTGTGCAAAAAAAAATACCCCCTGGTATTCGGGGTGTCCCGTGCTGGCTGGCCACTCTAGCACCGGCTGGCTGCTAACTCACTAGCACTGAATGCAGCTTTATGCATTGTTCTTAAACAGCATAACATCATAATAAGCTTATTTTCAGATGACAGAGAGGTTAATTAAGGGTTCCCAGACACTCCCACCCCCATCCCCGGACCCCCTATGTTTCATACCTTGCCCAGATCTAATTTAAACAGTCTGCATGTGATCTCTTACTCATTATTGGACATAATTAGAACCGGGACAGGGACCTATTACAACCATTTAATACATGTACATACTAATGTAGGTCTCATTAATGTAGATCTCATTGATGCAGGTCTCCTGAACTTCTCCCGAATTTACACCACAGTGGTTGTGTGTAGGATAAGGGTCACTTTTGGTGCACATAGGTTACATCAAGGCCATATGAAGGGTGGTTGTTTAGATTCGCTCTACCTCCCTGCTCTCTCAATCTCTCGACCAATGTGAGTAATCTAACTTGGTTGTGGTATGCGGTATGCTAAGACTTTCTAGCATGTCTATTTCTTGTCTAAGGGGTCATGCATGGAGCTTCAGGTTTCTCTCTCATGTTTAGCAGTGTGTACCACACTATTACAACCCATCCTCAGGCCTTGCTCTCAGGACCAAACACTATACCTATTAGCTTAATCATGTTGGTTTAATATTATTATTGTTTATCTGTGCTATAATCTGACCAGGGAAGTCATTAAGAACATATTCGTATTTACTATGGCAGCCTGATGTGTTACTGCGGTAGGCGGATGTAGCGTTAATGCTCTTGTCCAAGGGCAGCAAATTAAAACCCAGTCTGGAGGCTGACTGTGATACCCGCTACACTACATCCTATCTTTGACAGGGGAGAACAATTCTGATCCTGAAGCTCTACCACCCACCAGTTTTAGCTCCAACCATCTGATTGAGGTAATGAAGACCTTTAGGGGCGTTTGTTCATTAAAGCCAGGTGTGTTAGAATTGAACTCTCCAGGGATTGGGAAACCTGTTCTGGTACATGCCAGCCAGAATAACAACTGTGTCGGAAAAGCTTACTTCAGAGTAATGCCATACATAGAGCCACTTCTCTAGATCTCTTTACATGCATGGTTCTTTAAAGAACCAGATTTTAGAAGTTCCACATCCAGGATTTTCCAGGAAGCACATGCCGAGTCAAGAACCATTTAGGAACCTTAGACCAAGGTTGCCTACAGTTTTTGTCTTGGGTGGCCAGGTGCAATGCTCATGGCTGGTCAGGAGTCAAAAGAGAAATGAAAAGTAAGGGAAGAATTGAATCTGCTGTACATGGATGAGGGGGCGGGCTAAAGGAGGCTTTTAGGCGTGCCGGATAAACATACACAATGACCAAACTTTGGGCAACCCTGTGCTTGGTACTTTGGCTTTCGTTGGGTTGGAACACTGATGGTGCAGTCTGGTGTAGCTCAAAACAAGCAACCTAATAGCTCTTAAATTAGTCTCCACCTAACAATCACCTGAAATACTGTTCAGGTTGGGAGAGTTCAGATAATAGGAACATGGTTTCTCCCGCGTACGTCTGACATTAGGGCTGATAATACAAGCTTCCAAAAATACACACGGACTTTCTATTTCGGTCTGATGTAAACCTCCCTTCCTTCTCGCCCCACTCTGGCCATACTTCCTGACAGCTAGAGTTTCCTAACATATCTGCACTTACAGTATGTTTGCAGAGCCAAGTACATGTATCTCTGTGAAGCACGTGCATGCAGACCTACAGCTTTACATTTCCGATGCATTTCACAGTGTAGTATTGGGTTATTAACTTATGATGTGGTTTGTTTAAATGAATGAGAACCTCATTTGAATATATGCTAATTAGCTCATGTTTAGAACTAAGAACGGGCCATTGAGACGTAACTGCTTTTCCTTGGTGCATCCAGAAATAGCAATCCAATGAAATATATAATTTCATACACTGTATGTGTCCTCTAACATAACTCTGGCTGGGTGTCTGAGAGTGTAAGAGAATGTGAAGATCTCATAACACTCCTAAATCCGTGCGATGAATCAGATTTCTTGCATGCTTGAGCTTCTCCGACTCAGCAGCTGCTGCTCATCACTCAGAACACTATGGATAGTGCTGGTAAACAAACATACAACCGAAGTCAATAAGCCAACTACCAGCTTCATTGAAAGCCCTCTAATTAAGATGCAAGGGCACTCCATTAGGCGCAAGAGTCAAATCTGATACTGTGCCTTCATGGAGACTTCTCATTGATTTAGTAGTGCTCATGATAATGCTCCATAATAACTCAGATGATGCTATGACCACTGTTCTAAAGAGATCTGCTCAAAGTGCTAGAGCCGTTGAAGACCATTGAAGGCCCCAGCGCCCATGTGACTAGAGCAGGCTGCTGGGCAGCTCCGTGACCAGATGCAGCACTTCTGCACTGCTGTGAGCGTTAGACAAACAAACCAACAGAGGCATGGGCTGACGCAGCGGGGTGAGCTGGTTCTACCTCGTTACCAAAACACACACACAGAGAATGTGTTCGTTTCTGAAACCATGACATCATCCCAGCAGTGAAACTACACAGAGCGCTGGCTTCTTCCGAATATGTGCAAACCCTTCGATTATAAAACTGATCTAACCCAGCTAGTCATGAGCTTTTTTTGGAGGGGCTGAGTCTTAGAGTTAAAGCATGTTACATGCTAATACAGATTAAAGTGCCCATAGAATCAATGGAAAAAGAAAAACTAAATATTCTTTATGTTTTTAATACGGGTTTTTTGATGCCGTCTATAAATATTAAGAAAATAAAGTTTCAAGTTCAGTAATTACCCCATTAAATGGTACAACCTAAAGGAGATACAAAAACAGTCCATTTTGACTTTTATTCTAACCACAAAATCTGCCCATTCAGTCTTCAATGTTTTAGCTCCACCCATTCAATTCAATTTAATGGCAATATAAGATTGAATAAGATTGTATATAGTCTGGTTTTAGACCAGAGCACTTTTTAAATGAGGCACAATACAGGACAGCCAATCAGAATGAAGCCCATTTAAATTGATGGATATATATTTTTACTTTTATGCATCATTTGACCACAGCTGCTGCCGTTTACACTGTGTGAGAATCTCATGATAAATGGACCCACAGAAACAGCCCAAAAGTGTTTGGAAAGACGTCTGGTTCCATTGACTTCCATTCAAATTAAATGAGGTTTTTGGCCTCTCCTGTAAAGTTGCCATTTTGGAGATACTTGTTTTTCTTTGGACAGCGACGATATATATATATATATATATATATATATATATATATATATATATATATATATATATATATATACACACAGTGCATATAAATTGGGACCATACAGGCACTGGTAGACCAGACACACTGTAATAAACAATTCTTTAAATCAAAGTGAGTTAAGTAACACTTTAAAATTTGATTGCTTGAATATTTTTTTTAGGTTGCACCTTTTACAGTGCATGAATGGGTCACCCTAAGAGCCCAGACCTCCCCCTTAAATGTGTCTGGGATTGTTTGAAATGTTAATTCTTCCAACCAACTTCTAGGACTGAACTTTGGAGGTTTGGAAAACAGCTGTACAGGTTTCTTTGAAAAGAAGCAAGTACCCTGAAAGTACACTGTAAAGTAACTGTGCAGTGACTTAAATTTGTTACAAGCAAATGAATTAGGTTTATTCAAGAGTTTGAACAGACGATTCCATCAATCAAAGTTTAATCTTTTATTTTTTGAGTTAAATAAAAAAAGGAATTGAATTGCTTGCAACAAATTGAGGTTACATTGTTTGGAGTGTAAAGGTAGAGTGCACACACTAAATACTGAAGCATGGTTATGTTAGGCTTTATATTGAGGCATATTACATGGTACATATACTATATTATTATGTTTTCTGCTTGTTTTTTTCCAGATGTTTTGAAAAATCAATGGCAATTTTGACTGAAAATCAAATAAATCAAATTTAATCTCTAGATTATATGCAGTGCAGCATAAAAGCGCACACAAACATCATAAGTGGTAACCAGGATCCAAAAAACAAAAAATAATATGCATGAAAAGTGTAGAATATGGACACTATGTCTTTAAGTGATATGGGAGCTCGACCGTTTAGTTAGTGTCTTTGGGAACCTCATCAGTAATTCAATTATAACCGCATCACACCTCCGTCTCCACATTGTATGGATGTTCGCCTCCCTCTCTCTGATCTCGACACAGATACTATCTGAATATGATCTGTGGGTGTGACCCGCCTCATCGGCACACTATGTTCAGCACGTAGTAGTCCGAGGATCTCCCAGGACTTTAATTACTCACACACATACACATGTACATGCATACACACACACGGAGAGCTGTCTAAATTTGAGCCGCTTTAAATACTCCAGCCATGCCCCACCCTGCACCTCCCCACGCTATGGCTCTAGCCTGCGACATCCACTCCCAAACAAGGGTCCTCTGAGCTCAGCCCCAGCATAGCAGTCAACTATTTATACTGCAGAAATGAGGCTCTGGAGCTGGGGGGATCTCTCTCCCAGTCTCTCTCTCCCCCCTGCTCAAATTGCACAGCTGCATTCTCACCCCTAGATGGCAGTACAGAGGCAGGGAACCCATGGGCACGCCCACCACGGAGCGTGGTAAACATGCAGAGGGTCTTTGAGAGTTATGCCAAGTTCAGGCCCTCTGCGAAAAAAGGGCAGTACGTGTGCCGTGAAGTGGCCATCGCCTCTGACCTTTGGAACAGATGTGCAGCCATTCAGCCCATGCCAAGTAAAAGGCGAGCAAATGCCTGGGCTGTAATGAAATCCCTGCATATCCCTCAGCGCAGCAGTGCTGTGCTGACAAACCCAAACAGCAAAAGCATCCTACCTCCATGCTCCCCAGTAACGCAGTTGGTCATTTCAGAGTTTGTGGTGCAGTTCACCCACAGGTCAGCACTGCTGGTGGGGCTTACAACCCAGGCCTGTGGAAACCCCGCAGAAAGAAACAATTATCAGGGAGTAAAAAACAACTTTGCAGACACTATCAGTGGTGACACTATTCCTAGAAGGTCAACCAAAGCGTCACATAACGTTCTTTTCCTTTGACGCACATCCTGATAGTAGGAACATTCAATAGAATTACATCAGACAGTATAAGAGATACTCACACTGACAATAGTGGACACGAATAGCAGTGCTAGGGCTGTGATGTGCAGGAAGATGATTCCACAAAGTAGGATCAGCATGTTTCCTCAAGGTCCTGTACAAACAGAGGGACACGTTACTGTACTGGCCTTCATGTAACGGGCCCAGCAGGGCTGGGTGTGCCACACCACCACACCTCCATACAATGTGCAGCTTGTGTGAACTACCAGCAGTGAGAATTGAGCCCTTAAGAGTTTACTCAACAAACAAACACAATAATGAATAAATAATGATGTTTATAATGCATTACATATTTATTACACATTCATTACACATTAATTACATACAAGTGCATCTGCAAAGTAACTCTAAAGTGTTTTTCATCAACTCTGACTATTTGCTGGCTCAGTAAAAGACCGGACTGGTCAGAAAGAGTGATGAGAAAACTATTCAGCCAGAACAAACATGCAGAAACCTCGCTGTATCAACAAGAGCAGTGTTAGAGAATTTAGACTGTTGCTTGTTTCCTTATCAAAACTTGGCAAGCCCATTTACAATTCTAAAAACAGCTTAAAAAGACAAATGGAAAAGTTCTACGAACATGCATCCCATGGGTGCCACTGACTGGCTTCACATCAGCCTGGCTCACTCTCCATCAACCAACCAACCCAAACAGAATTGCTACTGAAAGTCCAACTTACGGTGTGAGCAAAGTGAAAGTAATTCCAGAGGGAGAAAGAGGAACAAAAGTGGGTATCAGCGGCTGCAGCAGTTCTGATAGTAGCAGTAGTACCGAGTCCGGGCTACAGGGTATCTCCACACACTCCCACAGGCAGACTAGAGCGCTTTAACACGCAGCTCGGCTCTTTTAAGCGCTCTCATTAAGGACAACGCCCTTCTGCCAGCCTGCGCTTCTTACTTATTTATTTCCCCACCCGTATTGCGACCGGGCCCCGCCCACCGGCTTCGGTATTGGCTAACAGAGACGGCTCCGTGCGCGCGGGTACGAACTACTAGCTACTCATTGGAGGCGGGAGGCGGGATTCCACCAGTCAGTTCTAACGCACGAGAGAGACCTCGGCTCGCAAAACAGATCTATGATAACTACACTCCAACAGCTCGAAACCCCACCGGATTATACAGGCGGTTTCAGCGCACGCGGCTGGATTCCGGCCGGTGTTGGGGGGCGGGAGGGGGGGCTTACACAGACAGGATTTAGAAGCAGTGAGAGGTCGCGCGCCACACCGTGACGCAGAGGTTCCCAGTATGGGTCCCTGACGCGCGCAGCGGGATGTTAGTCACGAGCAGTAGACTTTACACGTAGTTACCATAAAACGCCACAGGTTGCTATGGTTACGTGGTGGCAACCATACACATCATAAAGAAACAGAGCGCAGGATTCAGCAGTTAGAGTTCGTACCAGATCCTAATCAGAGTGGGGGGCAGAGACTGGACACAGCAGTGAGAGTTCATACCAGATCCTAATCAGAGTGGGGGACAGAGACTGGACACAGCAGTGAGAGTTCATACCAGATCCTAATCAGAGTGGGGGACAGAGACTGGACACAGCAGTGAGAGTTCATACCAGATCCTAATCAGAGTGGGGGACAGAGACTGGACACAGAGGTCAGAGGTCATACCAGATCCTAATCAGAGCGGGGGAAAGAGACTGGACACAGCAGTGAGAGTTCATACCAGATCCTAATCAGAGTGGGGGACAGAGACTGGACACAGCCTCATCCTTCTTTACCACAGTTTTTATTTTGGACACAGCACTCCTCCTAATCTTCCTCCTCATACCAGATCCTTCTCAGTGAGAGTTCTCTTCCTCAGAGTGGGGGACAGAGACTCCCTTTTCCTTCTTTTCCTACTTCATTTCAGTGAGAGTTCATACCATTCTTATCCTCATCCTTCTTTACCACTTTTTTATTTTCCCCCTCCTCCTCCTCCTCCTCATCCTTCTTCACCTTTCTTCATTGACCACAGTAGTGTTTCAGCAACATGGCAACCATGTAATTGGTCAAGGCCAGGAGTCGGGGCTCCAGAGTGCTTTAACAACACCCTCACTGGCACTGGTGGCATGACAGATGAGAGTGAAGAAGAGCAAAGGGAGCACTTCTGCTGCTGCAGCTGCTCGCAGTGGCAGAAGAGTTGACACCATGAGCTGCGAGGAGTCTCTTCATGCACTGGGGAAGACGATGCAGTGTTCAATGTCTCTCTGAGGTTGCGGTTCTCTCCTGCTGCTGTGTGTAGTAAAAAAGCATTCACCTAAACAACATGTCCCTCGTGCCATTCTCTACACTTGTCCCACAGTATATTAATATGCTATATATATTGTGGGAAGTTTCAGGAACCTATGGATATCTAATTTAAACATTAATACTGCGAACAACAGACATAATAATACAAAGTGTGAAAATGAATTGCAGATTATGTCTGCAGATTGTGACTGCTTCTGTGCTGTATGGATTGAACTGGTTCAAAGTCAAACACATTTTGGACTTTTACCTGACTTTAGACTGAAATTCTTTTTCCTCAATTGGTCCCACGCAACTGTGAGTCCCCACTTAATTAATTGTAAGTCACACCAAGCTGATTTGAATAAGTTTGAATGAACTGTAGGGATTATGTCCTGTGTTACCCAAAAATAAAATGCAGGTTTAAATTTAAGAAATGTTATACCAAGTGGTTCAGTGTGGCAATGTAGCTTTTTAGACGCTCTTCTGAGTAATATGTACTCACATGAGTTTTAAATAACTGTATTACTCATATTCAACTTAATGTGGTTTAGTTCTACAGTAGCAAAGCTTAGGTTTATACATGTATATAATTCTGTTTAGGTTCTACTGTCTCAGAATTACACACAGCAGTGGGCTGCATGGTAACTTGCATTTACAGCCATCAGCATTGTGCAAGTTCAATGTGGAGTAGAAGAAAGTAGCACATATAATAGAAGAAGGCAGGCCAGGGGGACGGTACAGCAATCTGGTGGGGGCAGTCGTGGGCTGACGGTTAGGGAACCAGCCTTGTGACCGGAGGGTCGCTGGTTCAATTCCCTTAACTGACAGTAACGACTGAGGTGCCCTTGAGTAAGGCACCTAACCCCCAACTGCTCCCCGGGTGCCGTGGATAGGGCTGCCCACCGCTCCGGGTAAGTGTGCTCACTGCCCCCTAGTGTGTGTGTGGGTGTTTCACTTCACGGATGGGTTAAATGTGGATCAACAAGGGATTTAAATCTTAAAGCAATTTGCAAATACGTAGATGATCCCAAGAGCCCAAGATTACACTGACCAAACACACACTTTAAAAGTAAATCTGAGAGTTCACTTCATTTCATTGAACCAACCCAGCTGCCTCTGTTTACGTGGGTTGCTTAGCAAATAAAATGTGTTAAGTAAAGTCAACAAAACATTAACATCAACAACAGAGCGATTTCATGTGTTAGAGTGAAGCAAAACTCAAGCCAACCTTCAACAGTTGTACAAACAAAGTTGTTTGGCTTTTCATCAAAACACAAAAACATTACAATTGTAGAGGCGTGTCTAAAACGAGGCTCCGCCTACAGGCTAATACATGCAAATAAACGATCATTTGGTAAGTGGTTAGCATATTAGCATTGCCCTTAGCATATTAACATTGTCCTGACATGGTGATGGTGTGTTAGTGTGTGTTGTGCTGGTGTGAGTGGATCAGACACAGCAGTCCTGCTGAACACCACAGTGTCACTGCTGGACTGAGAACTTTCCACCAACCAAAACTATCCAGCTAGCGGTCTCCTGTGAGGAGAGTCCTGTGACCACTGATGAAGGACTAGAGGATGACCAGCACTGCACTGTGCAGCAGCAGATGAGCTATCGTCTCTGACTGTCCATCTACAAGGTGGAGCAGCAAGGTGGGAGTGTCTAATAGAGTGGACAGTGAGTGGACACAGTGTCTAAACACTCCAGCAGCACTGCTGTGTCTGATCCCCTCACACCAGCACCACGTCAGTGTCACTGCAGTGCTGAGAATGATCCACCACCCACATAATACCTGCTCTGTGGTGGTCCTGTGGGGGTCCTGACCATTGAAGAACAGGGTAATACAGTATACAGAGAAACAGATGGACTACAGTCTGGAACTGTAGAACTACAGAGTGTCCTCTATGGTCAGTGGAGCTGATAGAATGGACATGTGGTGTAGATACGAGGAGGTGGTTTTAATGTTATGGCAGATGGGTGTATATTATAAAGCTCTATAGTTAATTATACCAGTCATACTAATTATCATACAGTGCATTGTATCAGCTGCACAGGATAATATTTTTAAGCTATTCAGATGGTCTATATCTACTCTAAATGAGTTATATATGTCCCCAGGCCATTCCTGTAGTATTAAATCACCTCTTATTCATAAGCATATTCTATTTTGGTGCTGAATGAACTGAGCTCTCCTCACACAGCGTCCCATGCTGTGGTTGTCTGGGGAACAAGCTACACAAACACGATGATCTGAAGGAGGGGATCCCTCTCCTGACACACTGACTCATGGCACACGGGTCAGTGTGTAAGTGGGTGTGTGCGAGGGTGGGTGTGTGTGTGTGTGCTTATGATTCATCCTTTGTGAGGGCTTTAGGAATGTGCAGAATTCCTGTACTAGGAACTCCCCTCTCCACTCACTTTCCGCCTCTAATCGTTTTTCAGGAGAAGCATGTGAATGACTGGAGGAAAGAGTGGGAGAGTGCGCAGGAATGCTGAGAGCTTTGATCCATCGCAGGATTCTTTCAACACCCTTCCTTTCAAACTGATACATGTGGGAGATAAGCCTTGTACGTACATGGTTGACTGGATTAACGTAGAGACGTGATCCATGGCGTTGTAGTTTTGGAGTTGTTATTAAATATTGAATTAAAATCTATATATTTTTTTATTTGACACTTCTTGAAGCATAATACATACATATAAACCAAAACTTGGTGGGTAGGATTGACACTGTGAGACAGGCAAGTGATTCAAGTTTCACGCAAGCAAGGGCCAGCCTTATCGCTGTACCTGACAGACTATATAAGGTAGTCCTTGCGTGCAGTTGTGTTGGTAGCATCCTTTGTAAGTGAAGTACGCCTTTGAGAAAACTTGAAAGCCAATCGAGCAGTCGGAGAAGTTCAAGAGTTCCATCATACGCCCCCAGGAAGCGCCATGGTCTTATCGGCATATTGCGCATCATACCGGTCGTGCAGATTCTACCATGGCACGCTGATGGTGGGGGTGATTAGAAGAAAGGATTTTGAGAGACCTACATGAACTAAGGAGAGGGAGAACTGATGGATTGCCCGAGATGCATGGAGTGACCAAATACCCACAATTGCAGACATTCAGTGAGCAGTGATGTCCTCTATGACTCATCCTGTTATTGCCAGAACCATTGGCAAAAGGCTTCAGGACTACGTGCACGAAGACCATTACGCCGATTGCCCTTAATGCCGTGTCAGCTTCGCCAAAGACAATGCAATGGTGTTGTGCCAGACGGTGTCATCATGGAGTGACTCAGAATGGCAGCGGGTCATCTTCAGTGACATGTGAGGTGCGGTGCGGAAAAACAAATGAATTTCATTTATATTTAAAATATATATAATTCATATTCGTATACCCACACACATATATACATATATATATATATATATATATATATATATATATATATATATATATATATATATATATATACACATCTCCATATACACAGCACTGTGAAACAAGTGTAGGATACACAAAGCAGCTCTACAGAAATCAGTAATAATAATTCATAAAGAAAAGATAATATATAATAATTATAGTTGCCAATATATTTCATCTACAGGTATCTATGGCTGTATCGATACCTGTAGATGAAATAGCAAAAAAAACAAAGTGCCCTGCCTTTATGTAATCATCTGCTGACGTGTCTTTTTATTCTCTTTTGATTCATCCCTCTGTCTTTGATTCTGTTGGGCGTGTGCTTGTGTCTCTTTCATCCATTCTTTCTTCACTATATCTATCTATCTATCTATCTATCTATCTATCTATCTATCTATCTATCTATCTACTGTATCTCTTCATCTTAGCTTGCTTTGCACCCCTCAGTAAACTAAGCCCAAGATCTATTAGGATTTTTAAAGTGGAGCTAACACCATTAGCTGTTCCAGCTAACAAGCTCACTACACAGAGTCAAACCAGTGCAATGACTCCACTTCCAACAGGCATCACCGGTGAGTCACTGACACCTAGATAACCGTACTCCACCCTGCATAGTTTATAAGTTCATAAAATACAATTTTACACAGACACAGATGAGCTTTAAAACAGTACCTGTCTGTATTATCTAAGGACATGGCCGAAACCACACAATAAAGGCTGTTATGAGGACATAAAATAGGAAAATCAGCTTACGAAACAGTTGGCATGCTCATGAGTCGTTTCTCTGGACCATCCTTTCAATGACGTTAGCCAGGATTCATAACACAGCGCTCACCTTATTCATAGTGCTACAGTAGTTTGGGTGCTAACTCGTTTAGATGAGCCAGACAACCAGTTGAATGTATAACTAGATTGACTGAGTTAGTCACATCTGATATTATTTGGGCCACTTTATACCCTTTTTAAATTTGACTATTAGTCACTAATTAACAAGTGACTAATACTGTGCTCCAAAACACCGTCCCCAAAGAAAAACAGGCATTTCTTAAACATTGCTTTCATTCATTCATGATCTAGGCCGATGATCTCCATGGACAATCATTTCTCTGCACTTTACATTTAGCATATTTATACTTGCATATAGACTGACCTACTGTTGTCTTCCATTCTTAACTGTATATCTGTAGTGTATGAACATATTGACTGTGTGTATGTATATATATATATATATATATATATATCAATATATAGCTATATATATATATATATTATATATATATATTCATACACTACAGTTATACAATTATGAATGGAAGACAACAGTAGGTCAGTAAATATATATATATATATATATATATATATATATTCTATGCCCTGTATATACCCTGCAGCTCTCATCTACCTCAGCCTTACCATAGTGCTATATGGAAATGTGTAAATGTGTACATCTGGATATATTATAGATATATTTATATATATTTATATATATATATTTATTACTTTATATTACTGTTATATAAAACTGTATATTAGGAATAACAGAGATTTTGTGCTCACTATTGTATATATTTATTGTTTAATGTATATTCTTTTGTATTTAAGTACTATAAGGGACTACGCACCTAAGTTTTTCACTCACCTTCACACCTGTGAAAAAGTGACTTGACAATACAAGTAATTTGATTTAATTTGATTTGAAAAAAAAAAAAAGCCATTTAGTCTTCTGGGCCAAGTAGGGATTTTGGATCCTATCCTAGAGTTCACCGGGTGAAAGGCAGGAAACACCCTAGACAGGCCATCCACACAATGGCTATTTAGCATCAGCTAGTTTACCTGAATGCATGTCTTTGGACTGTAGATGGAAACTGAGGTGAACACAGGGAGAACTGCACACAGACATCACCCTGCACACTCTGGTCGGGAACTGTTGCCTTATCTTGAGTTTCAGCTAAGCTAATGCAATGTCGTTACCTTCATACAACGAATGGACTGGACTGTGCTGTCCATTGTAGAGTACCAACTGAAACTGGTACCAGATCTGAAACTGATCTGAAATGACTGAATGGTAGTGACATCATATCATACTGGAGATAGAATCATATTATTTCACCATACAACAATGGCACATTATCATTTCTCATCTGTGTTTGACTCATGCAGAAATCCACATCCCTCTGGCCTTCTGGATAAGCACTCATGTTCAGGTCTTGCAGTTTGGGAATTATTTGATTTAGCTATTCAAAGCAGTTCTCTATTATATACCACTCTATGCTATTTTAATATTCAGATACACATTATATATCCTAAATTATGAATCCAGAAACCCATCCCATTAAGATGTTCTGACCAGACTGAAGCATGCCCTATGGAAAATGAAGCATCCATTACAGACTTTTAGTCTCTTCTTTATTGCCACACGATTATTTGGATGGTCAGTCTTGGGCATCACCATAAGTCACGTCTTGAGTTTTAAAGTAGAGGCTACACTGTGTGCTGAATTGCTTTCAAGGTACAATTAAATTATTAAATAATAAATGTTTAAATATTCACGGCAAACTTACCTTAGGTGTAACGAGGAACCGATGTCCCAACGTTTTACAGTCTTCATATTAAACAACCTTGCAGTCTTTATTTCTGTTCAGTGCTAAAAATGGATACATATATACAGCACTGTGCATAAGTCAGAGACCACCCCTTAATGTATTCCTCTTCCAGCCAAAACAGCTACTAATATTGGTTAATAAATTATTTTTCTGGAACAAAGTATTACAGTTCCCATTCTTTCCAATGGACTTGAATTCTTGGATTCAAGAAAATCTGCAGGGATATTTCTCTACACCATCAAAGTCCAGTCTAAGAGATTGGTGGCATATCCTATTTCCCACAATCCAAGTAATCCACAACACACATTCAGTGATGTTGATATTCAGCGGGGTTAGTCAGCTGTTCTGAGAACACCTGCGGCTTTTTTGATTGGTCTGGAAATTTTCTCCATTCATTTCTCTAGAACCTTTTTTCAATTAGAGTTTCAATTTTGTTGGGGTTGTCTTCTCATAGTAGATGGATGGACAGAAATGCCTGTGGATGTTTTCAGGTCTGAATCAAGAGATGAAAAGATTTAAGATGAAAGCTTCTTTGGTAGAATATGTATTGCATCTTGCACTGTAGTTAGAGTCCTATTTTTCTCTATAGCTTTTCATAACTTCATAACTTTCATAACAAAGGTTTGAAAACTCTTGGTTTTATTCATTTTGAGCGCATATTTGTTAATGCTGGCTGAGTTGATCAGAAAGATCATACGTATTAACCCACTTAGAATGTAGGAGGTGCTAGTTTAACTGGGTACCTTAATAATAATAATAATAATAATAATAATAATAATAATAATAATAATACTATATTCTTATATAGCGCTTTTCACAAACCCAAAGTCGCTTACAATTGATTGTGGATGTCAAACAGGAAAGAAACAAACAACCATTAATAACAACAAGGACATACAGTAGACAACAGACAAGATTAGGGTGATCATTTAAGAGAGCGTTGTTAGTCTTGAGGCAGGTTGTAAGCGAATGTGAAGAGATGTGATTTAAGATTAGATTTAAATACAGAGAGTGAGTTGGACTGCTTGATTGACCAGTGGTGGGAGAGAGTTCCAGAGTCGAGGAGCAAATCTGGAAAATGTTCGGTCACCAAAGTCATGTAGGTTGGATGGAGGAATTGTGAGTAGCCCAGCTGTAGAAGACCTGAGAGAGCGAGAGGGCTTGTAGGGAAGAAGAAGGTCAGACAGGTGAGAAGGAAAGATAAGACAGGTGAGAAGGAAAGATCAGACAGGTGAGAAGGACAGATCAGACAGGTGAGAAGGAGAGATCAGATAGGTAAGAAGGAGAGATCAGACAGGTGAGAAGGAAAGATCAGACATGTGAGAAGGAGAGATCAGACAGGTGAGAAGGAAAGATCAGACAGGTGAGAAGGAAAGATCAGAGAGGTGAGAAGGAGAGATCAGACAGGTGAGAAGGAGAGATCAGACAGGTGAGAAGGAGAGATCAGATAGGTGAGAAGGAGAGATCAGACAGGTGAGAAGGAGAGATCAGATAGGTGAGAAGGAGAGATCAGACAGGTAAGAAGGAGCAATCAGACAGGTGAGAAGGAGAGATCAGACAGGTAAGAAGGAGAGATCAGACAGGTGAAAAGGAAAGATAAGACAGGTGAGAAGGAGAGATCAGACAGGTGAGAAGGAAAGATCAGACAGGTGAGAAGGAGAGATCAGACAGGTGAGAAGGAGAGATCAGACAGGTGAGAAGGAGAGATCAGACAGGTAAGAAGGAGCGAGATCGTTCAGAGCTTTGTAGGTGAGCAGGAGAACTTTGAATTGTATGCAGTATTTTACAGGAAGCCAGTGGAGATGCTGGAGAAAGGGGGCAATATGGTAATGCGAGCGGGTGCGGGTGAGGAGACGGGCAGCAGCATTTTGGAGCATCTGGAGTTTGGAAATGGAGGAAGAGTTGATGCCAGCTAGAAGGGAGTTGCAGTAGTCCAAACGACTGGAAATGAAAGCGTGAATGAGGGTTTCTGCAGCAGACTGAGAGAGATGGTCTGATTTTGGGTACCTTGTAACTGAAGCGTAGCTGATATTAAATGACAATGCATTGTGTAACCTTGGTTCAAGTAGCACAGTGGTGGAGAAAAGTCAGTGTGGTCACTCACTGGAAAAGCCTTTCTGTAGAGCTGGAAGTCAAGTATTTTTAAAAGTATTGATCCCCATCCATCTCTTTCAACAATAGACTCTGCAGCCCAGGGACAGCAGGGTTCATATCCAAAGCTAATGTACCTGAGGACTTCATATGTGGAGCTTTATGTCTGAAGTCTCTTGTTGGCTCTTGTCTCAGCTGTAGCTGAATGTTCTGTGAAGACATATCTCTTTCTGAATTAATCGTTGTGTGCTGTTAAAGCCCACCCATGTATATACTAACCCTGAGATGCGTTATATACTAACTATTGACCTGCTATGTGAAATACACCCCTCATAGACAGCTCCATAGACAGTTTCAAAAACGGTGTTTCTTTCAAAATCAGCAGTGCAAACACGCTAAGCAAGTGGACTACAGCAGCTCAGCTAACCACACTGTGCACTGCACCTTAAGACAAAATGGTGTCTCTACAGCCTAATGCAATTTTATAAAATCAATTATCATATTAATGTGCATACAGACATTGTCGGCCCCGTTTGTCTCCATCCGTATTGAGGAAGTGACTGTGGGTGTTTCAAAATTTGCACAGTGTGTTCATGTCAGGAACATACCAAGGTGGAACATTGTACAGGTCCATGTATACCATGTTAGCACAGCAGCCATAGTCACCAGGCAAGGCAGGTAACTGCTAGGGGCCCAGGCCGGTTGGGGGACCACCAAGAATATATTTATGTTTTTACATCTTTCTATATATTTACATTTTGTAGTAAATGACAGATTTGATGATTTGAAAGTAAAACAAAATTATATTTCACATTTTTTTAATTTTGATGTCAGGGCCTTAACACACAGTACCAGCTGGGTATTGGTGGCTTTTTGTAAAGCCGATTGGAAGTAAATGAGCATGATACTGAACAGATAGCTAATACCCGTATTTGTATCGATACATCTATACTCAGAAGTGTTCTGGTTTGAAGTTCTGGGTGGTATCTTCCTGTTGCTTGTCAGTCAAAACCTCTCTGAGCTATAACAAATACAGAGGGAGTGTTAGAATGGGATGTGTAAGTAAACACAGTAGCTCGATGAAGGGTTGTGTATGTGTGTGGATGAGGTCTTTCTCCTAAATCCCAACAATTACATCAAACATTATATCTGAAGTGGCTTGTGAAGGACAAATGAGAAACTGCGACAGGCAAACGCCCCAAAAAGCCCCAAAAAGGCTCCAGAGTTCTGCATTACTGCATCTACGCTTCAGTTAAAAGCTCTGCCCACAAAAATGCTGTTGCATATCAAGTAGTATAAAGCTGGAAAGGCATCACAGAATGCCATTTATTTGACTTAATGTGAAACTGGAGCATGCAACTCAGAATATGTAAATAATTAGCTGCAGCGTTGACAGCGTTTAGAGTTGGTAGATGGTGCTTTGCTCCTCTCGATAAACCAGGCTGTTGTAGCTAATATCTCTGCGCCATATTGTGTGTATGAAAGTTTGGCAAATGTTCAAATAATTGTAGAGTAAAAATTGCAACTAACATGACTATCAATCCCAACTATAGCAATATGTATATTATATGTAAATTTAAATCTACAAGTATATTATAATCCTACTATTGTACCAAGGAGACTCACCTTGTGCATTGCAATAGAATGATCAGGCTTAAATACTGTACCTGTGGGGTGTGGGTGACGGGATCCATAGATTGAGAAGAGGTGCTACAGTGCAGATCTCGTTCCATGTGTGGTAAATGGCTCCAGAGCAGATGGTAATGATTGGCTAAAAGGAGTGACTGCATGTGGGTGTGGCCAAAGACCATAGTGTGAAGGAAGCAACTGAATCTGCAGGTGTATGGAAGCGTACGGTCATACGGGTCTACCAGCAGTGGCTAAAATCCCAGTCTACAGGGAATTCTCCTTGGAATTGTGCCAGGGAAGGCATCCACCAAATCTGGCCCAACTGCTCAATGCTTTGATGCAAGAATGACTGAACTTAGATGTGGACTACATCCAGAAACTTGTCCAGTCCATGCCAAAGGCAATATCCTAGCTGTTCACAGTTGAACACAGAAACATAGCATACAACATAAAAAAAACTGTCGTAGGTGGGAAACGATACTGACTTAGCCGCTATGCTATTGTTAGAAATAGATAAATATGATTTTGGAACTATTAACATACTGTAAATTATTTTTTTTTATTAAAGTAGCTAAGCCCATCAATATTTGCAAGCAGAGCATGGATAGATCAATTTTCAATACCTTTTTTTAAAACTAGTATTACCTGTGTTAGCACATGGGAAAAGCTAAATGCTAATACAGCGCTATAGGCCCCCAGGACCTGGCTTCAACACCCCAGTAAGAAGCTCAGTAGCATTTTTTGGCAGCTATCAAGTTTCCTAAACATGCATGTTGACTAAACCAACATTCCATATTTGTTGCCAACAGATTTGCAGTAAAATGTGACTCCTGTGATTAAGCACACAATCCAGCCCATAATATTCCTGTGAAAAGCGAGCGCAGCTGTGAGAGCCGGCGGTGGGCTCGGAGCAGCTTTACTCCTGCCATATCAGCCCCTTATATGCCAATGTTTGTGAAAGGCCCAGGGAGAGAGTAGACGGGAGGCGGTTGGACGTTCCAGAGTATAAGAGCGCTGAGTGTATGCTGCACGGACAGCACCTGACCCGGGGCTAATGTTACTCTCCGGCCATTAAGAGAAAGTGGTTTATCTGTGCGTGTCACTTTAACTGAACAGTAGCCTGCCCTTTCGACGGGGGAGGAAGTGCCGACCCTGAAGTAGGCTTGACAATGAATGTGTGTGTGGCGGGGGAGGGTGTGTTTGTGTCACATGCCCACATCAGTGTATCCAGTCACTATCTGGCTTGTTTGGGTTGGTGAAGTGGTGGTGACTCTGTGGGAGTAATTCACTCTGTAAATCCCTCAGTGACGGCTTACTGCCAGAGATAAGGTTCGTCTGTGCTCGCATACACAATAGCTTGCACATGTTCCAACCATGCACAATGGATATGGTGTGGTTTCACAGCATTTTGACTAAGATGGGTAAATGACCGTGATGGAGTTTCTCGACATTATCACCCCTTATATACAGGGGTTGGACAATGAAACTGAAACACCTGGTTTTAGACCACAATCATTTATTAGTATGGTGTAGGGCCTCCTTTTGCGGCCAACACAGCGTCAGTTCGTCTTGGGAATGACATATACTGCGTCCTGCACAGTGGTCAGAGGGATTTTGCCATTCTTCTTGCAGGATAGTGGCCAGGTGGAGGTTCGTCCTTCTTGGTGGTATGCTGACATTACCCTGGATACCGTGGCTCTTGGTACATCACAAAGACTTGCTGTCTTGGTCACAGATGCGCCAGCAAGACGTGCACCAACAATCTGTCCTCTTTTGAACTCTGGTATGTCACCCATAATGCTGTGTGCATTGCAGTATTTTGAGCAGAACTGTGCTCTTACCTGCTAACTGAACCTTCACACTCTGCTCTTACTGGTGCAATGTGCAGTTAATGAAGATTGGCCACCAGGCTTATATATATATAAGACAACACAAAGTCTATAAGCACGGGGGAGGGAGAGGGGGTTCCTCAATGACTGGTAATGTAACCAAAACCACTAGGAGTCCTCCTGATAAGACATGACATCACATCTGGCTCCAAGCCACTACAGTGCTGGTGGAGGCTCTCATTGTTTAAAACAGAGCCAGAAAGGCCGGGAAACCAAAAAAAGTTTGGTGCCAGTGGGCTCTAATATTAGTACCTGATCTGGTCTTTTGCAAATACCCTTGATATATAATGTGGGTTTTATAGGGTGTTTCTTGTTTTCAACCTACAGCTGCAACTCTTCAAATATTTAGACAAGGCCTAATGAAGACAGTTCTATAGCTTGGACAGCTAAATAAAAACGGCTAACAACCAAAACATGAAGAGGTGGGTTTGTATATTTACCCTATAATGCCCATAATCTATATCAAGAACAACCCAGAAATGAGCAATGCTTTTACCAGTGCATGCTAATGTTAGCAAGGTTAGCAGGCTGCTAACGTTAAAGCTCACTAGCATGAAACTTTTTTATTTTCATTTGTTTAAATACTGTGACTGACCTTATGAACTGCTGCCATTTCCTCTTTCTCGTTACAAGGAAAGTGGTAAGAAGAGGATTGAAATTTCAAGAATTTAGACCCCTTTTAAACCCGGAAATGGGTTTTACAGTATCTCACAAAAGTAAGTACACCCCTCACATTTTTATAAATATGTTATTCATGGCACAACACTGATGATATGATACTTTGAGACAATGTGAAGTAGTCAGTGTACAGCTTGTATAACAGTGTAAATTTGCTGGGCCTTCAAAATAACAACACACAGCCAATAATGTCTAACCCACTGGCAAGTACACCCCTAAGTGAAAGTAGCCAAATTGTGCCCAATTAGCCAGTTTCCCTCCCCGGTATCACGTGACTCGTTAGTGTCACAAGGTCTTAGGTGTGAATGGGGAGCAGGTGTGTTAAATTTGGTTTTATCGCTCTCTCACTCTCTCATCCTGGTCACTGGAAGTTCAACATGGCGAAGACCTCTCTGAGGCTCTGAAGTGTTGCTCTACATAAAGATGACCTCAGCTATATAAAGATATACCAAAGAATTTGAGTACACATGCTCAGCGTTATATCCAGGAGTTATCTTTTGAAAATAGACATATGAGTGTTGCCAGCATTGCTGCCTAGGTTAAAAGGGTGGGAGCATCAGCCTGTCAGTGCTCAGACCATACATCGCACACTGTATCAAATTGGTCTGCATTGCTGTCGTCCCAAAAGGAAGCCCCTTCTAAAGATGATGCACAAGGGAACCCACAAAGAGTTTGCCGAAGACAAGCAGACTAAGGATATGGATTACTGGAAGCATGTCTTGTGGTCTGATGAGACCCCAAGATAAACCTATTTGGTTCAGATGGTGTCAAGTCAAGCATGGTGGTGGGACTGTCATGGTTTGGAGCTCCTTGAGTGCTGCCAGCTGTAGGGAGCTACAGTTCATTGAGGGGACCATGAATTCTAACATGTACCTTGACAGACTTAAGCAGAGCATGATCCCCTCCCCCTTCGGAAACTGGGCTGTAGGGCAATATTCGAATATCCCAAACAAATGGAAACTGAGGGTAAAGGTGCTGGTCTCCAGACCTAAACCCTATTAAGCCACTTTGGGGCATCCTCAAATGGAAGGTGGAGGATCTCTAACATCCACCAGCTCTTTGGTGTCATCGTGGTGGAGCGGAAGAGGATTCCAGTGGCAATCTGTGAAGTTCTAGTGAACTCCATTCCCAGGAGAGTTAAGGCAGTTCTGGAAAATAATGGTGGCCACAGAATATGGACACTTTGAACACAATTTGGCCATTTTCACCTAGGGCTGTATTCGTTGCCAGTGGTTTCGACATTAATGGCTGTGTGTTGAGTTATTTTGAGGGCACAGCACAACAAGTTGACTACTTAACATTGTATCAGAGTGTCATATCTTCAGTGTTGGCCCATGAAACGATGTAATAAAATATTTACAAAAATGTAAGGGGTGTACTCACTTTGTTGAGATCTTGTAGGTATAACTTAACAAGCCTATTACTTGGCATTGCTGGGCTGTTGCTAAATGTTGGTGGGGTGTGTCAGGTAGTTGTCAGGACATGTCTAGGTTTTCGCTAGAGTAAGGCCAGATAGTTACTATAGTATGCCATAGTTTTGAGTAAGGTGTTACTAGTTGGTAGGCTTAGTGTTCCAGGTGGTTGTTTGGGTGTTATTCAAAAAACAAATATATGTTGACCAATTTACAACATTATTAATTTAAAATTAGATTCTGGAAACCATGTCTACATAACCAAACCACAGAAATCAATTAGCCGGTGAATGTTCAGGGGTTTTTCATTACCCCTTTTATTCTTTACCCCTTAAGTCTTATAATCCCAATGTCACTGCCACTCTCATCACTGTGGGATGTCTTGAGGGGTTATTTCTCTCATGTGATAGAAGAAGCAATGTTTAGAGCTTATTGTGACTGTCTAAGAAGAGTCAATTAAACCGTTTAATCAGTCTTCACTGCAACTAACTATGAATTTCCATCTCAATGATTGCCTTGATCTCAGTTTAAAAAACTCTGGGGGGACATTATGAAAGTCCCAAACCTAAAGTTACAGTCCCTGTTGAGTCTGATATATCATTTTTCCATGAAGAGTCATCACCAAGAAAACTAAAAACAAAAGCGGAGTTTCCCATCAGTGACACAGGAAGTGGTCGCTGGGAGGTTTTTAAAGGTTATATGCAGACGCCTGATATCACTGAGAGGCTTGGCTTGGCTTTGCCCGTTTGGTTATCGGTGTTGTGTAGTGTGGGATAGTAGCATGTCATCACACCCTAGGCAGAGAATAGGCTTATCAACTTGACCCCAAAAGAGAAGACTGTTGGCACTGAGTCAGGATTTAGGGGATCTGTTGGGACATGAGCCCAGGCTCACCAGCCTAAAATTCTCCACCCTCAACAAACCCAGACACTGGGGGAGGGGTGCTGTATGTGGTTGTCTTTACATTGGCCTAACAATTGTATTTCTGAGGATTGTAAAACCAAAGGAAGTTATGGGCTTCAGAGAACCAGAGGTACTTCCATAAACTCACTGATGATTGAGATCACACTAAGCCTAGTTACTATCAGAGGTTAGTAAGTGGGATGATGAGAAATGTACTTCCGCCAATTCATAATTTCACCCTCCCAAACGTGTTAAAAATGCTACCTCACTCACTCAGTCATCTTCTAAACCGACTTATCCCTCTGGGTCATGGGGCCTGATGGAGGCCATCCCAAAGCTCAGTGGGCAGAAGGCAGGAAACCCTGGACAGGCAAATTCATTGCAGTGGTTTCAAATGCTGAAACTGTTCAACTGTGATAGATCCATGCCAGAAGTGGGATGCTGCAGAACACCTACTTGTGATCTATCAGTCCACCTATTGATTTTCTCCTTCTGCACCATCTTAATTGTACACAATAGCCAAGACATATTTGGTGCCTGTCACATCCTTGTCTGTATGTCTGTCTGTCTGGTCATGTCCATATGTCAATCTACGCCCCCCCTGGTTACTTCATGTCATTGCACAGCTCTTCCTGCTTCACCCTGGCTCCACCCTCTCCCACACCTGATACTAATCTGGACTTCTATTAAGACTCCTTTGTTTGCGAAGTCTCTGTACCCTCCCCCAAACCCTCATGAGTTCTAAGCCGTGTTTCACTTCTGGTTTTGTTCCCTGTGTTTTCTAGTGTTTGTGTTTGTGCCTGCCGGTGTGATACCTTACTGCCATCAGGCAGGAGGTACCGCATAATCCAGGCCAGAACAAACCGGCTAATGAACAGTTTCTACCCACAAGCCATCAGGTTCCTGAACAGGCTGTGAGCCTTTCACCAACACCAGCAATACCACCAACACCACCAACACCAGCAATACCACCAATACCACTAGTACCACCAACACTACCAATACCAGTAATACCACCAACACCACCAATACCGCCAATACCACTAGTACCACCAACACGACCAACACTACCAATACCATCAATACCACCTATACCACCAACACCACCAACAACACTGCACTTGGACACTATTATTTATACTCTTATATATCACCACTATGGACTACATCACTGAGTCACTTTATAAAATAGGAATAGACATAAACATACATATTTATATTATAGCTCCACTCTCTCTCAGACTATACTTGTCTCATAAATGTACATGAACAAATGTCCCCTCCTGTATTCTGTATTTTTGTGTATATTTTGTGTAAATTGTATTTATTTATTATAACTTTATATCTCTTTATTTTAATATATTTAGTATGTATATAGTGCTGTCCTGCTGTAGAGTATCTACCTGAGCCTCACCACAAGCATTTCAATGCATAAATGTCCTGACATGTTGTGCAAATGAACAAATAAACCTGAAACCTGAACTTGAAACTTGTTTTGTCCTGAGTCTTTGACCCTTGTTTTGTTTCTGCTGTATTCTCTCTTTATGGGCATGTCTTTGTTAATACCCACCTGTGTTTTGACTCCTGTCTCCCGGACAAACTTAAATAAAACCACTATGCGTTTGCAACCTGCCTCAACCTCCCCATTACGGTGCCTGAGATTTACATCATTAGTTTTGTAGAGATTATTGTGTCCACAGAAGTACCAGCACAATACAGGCCTCAATATGGCTGCTGCTACTGTTTATCGCTAGGCAATGTCTGTTTATCCATTTAAGAGGTAACAGTAGGTCATACAAGTTCTGAAACCACTATTTGAGATTCCTTAATACTAGGTGCATTCACAATCCCAATTGTTGAGGTACAAAGCTCATAGCTCCAGTGTAAAAGGACAATGAAGAAGAACTTCTGGCAGAGTTATAGAAATCTATGAAAGTCCATACAGTATTTCGATACCTCTGTGAGACGGTAGCCAAAGCGATACGGCCTAATTGTAAGCATGTTTGCTCTTTCCTAGAGCCACTACGCCTGCTTCCTCACGGCTGTCAGCATCTTTTCATTACTCACATAGAGTACACACAGCCATGAGACCTACAGTAGTAAAACACTCATCACATTCATGGCACACTTTAGCTCTAGGAAAAACCAAGCACTTTTATTCAGGTCATGTTTGGAACCTGTAATCATGGCTTTGTCCGTTTCAAGGGCGCACATACAAATCCACACTTTGAGTTTCTGTGACATAGCATCTCTATCTCTCTCCGTCTCTGTCCTTTCTACTCTGACATAGGGCATTGTACTTCCTGTTGTTTCCCTGGAGATGGAACAGCAAATAAACACTGGGAGGGAATAAAAATTCTTGAATTGTCCGACAGTATAATTCAGCACCATGATTCAGGGGAAAGGAGAGGGAGAGAGATAAAGAGAGATCATTAAATCCAGTCTGAAGTCATTGTCATTGTACTGGTTCAACCCTTTAACCCCCTGACAATGGGACTGGTAAGTTGCCACTGCAGGGCTAATTGTAAATAGAATAGATTGTCATAGTTTCTAAGGGAACTGCAAGTAAAACTTATGTTTAGAAGCAGATATCCAGGGGAAAGGAGTTCTGAGACTCCCGGGATAGTTCTGCTCCTCCCTCTGTCCACACACATACACACACACAGTACCACATGCTTGCTTTCCCCTGCCAGCACCACCCCATGCTCATTGTTCTGCTGTGGAAAGAGTTCCCACACAGATGCCAGAGTTACAGTATTGTTGTTCCTCGAGTCAGCCTCTTAACCCAGAGCAGATCCAGGCCTGTTCTAAGCAGTGGTCAAACTGACAGGAATACACTGAATTAGATAGATAGATAGATAGATAGATAGATAGATAGATAGATAGATAGATAGATAGATAGATAGATAGATAGACTGATCACATTGACATATGCCTTCTGATCTGTAAAAAGCCCTAAACTGATTTGGGAGACAACACTTAACACTTAACACTTAACACTTAACACACCTAATGTGATGATAAATACAACTAAACACATAACTAAAAGCACAAAACATCTATCTGTCTATCTATCTATCTATCTATCTATCTATCTATCTGTCTATCTATCTATCTATCTATCTATCTATCTATCTATCTATCTATCTATCTATCTATCTATCTATCTATCCAGCTATATATATATATATATATATATATATATATATATATATATATATATATATATAATGTGTGTGTGTGTGTGTGTGTGTGTTTGTATATAGATAGATAGATAGATAGCTATAAATATATATATTTATAGCTATCTATCCATCCATCCATCCATCCATCTATATACACACACACATATATATATATATATATGTATGTGTGTGTGTATAGATAGATAGATAGATAGATAGACTGATCACATTGACATATGCCTTCTGATCTGTAAAAAGCCCTAAACTAAGACTGATTTGGGAGACAACACTTCTGGTCCTAATGTGATGATAAATACAACTAAACACATAACTAAAAGCACGATGTATAATATGTATGTATAAAATACAGGAGGTCCCAAAATCTATATTCTGTGGGGTCTTTACAAAGTAAATGATACTTAGCATGCTGGTCCATTAAAGAAAATGACACCCTGAAATTCAGAAAAAAATCAGGAAGAGATGATTGTTTAGCCAGCTGGCTTCAGTCTTTCATGCTCTTAACTAACTAGAGATGCAGCAAAACCATGTACACATCATCAAAGAATAGCTGCACCCAGACGGAGGAGGAAGGAAGATAAAGGTTACCAGGTAATAATACCATGGGTAATAATTGTTAAACTACACATACAGAAGTAGTGTCTCTCAGTATGGCGTCAGGCCACCATGTTTGTCTCAGCACGGAGCTGTAGAAGTTCCTAATGGTGTCCTCTGATAATCCATCACATGCAGCTTGAATATTCTCACACAGTTCTTGCAGGTGGTCCGGTAGGGGTGGAAGTAGAGGCAACCCAGCCTTCTGGACGTGTGACATGTGACAACAAATTGTTCATCTGGTTGCTGACCACGGTGCCTCCACACAGGGATTGGTTGGTTGCGTCCAACAAGACAAAGCGGGATTCGTCACTGAGGATGACCCACTGCCATTCACTCCATGATATTCTGGGACAACACCATTGGCAGCCATTGTAACAGACTTTGTGCATGTAGTCCTGAGTCAACAGCGGCCTTCCAATGGTGCTGGCACTAACAGGATGACTCATGGAGGCATCACTGCTCGCTAAATGTCTACAATCGTGGCTGTTTTGGTTCAGTCAGGTACAGCCCACTTACGCATTCGCATGTCTCATGATGTCAAACCTAGTTTCATTTCTGTCAGTTGATTCCTTCTGGGTGCAGCTATCTGGGCCACTATTCTTCTAAGGATGGGTGTCATATAAATTTGAATCATATAATAATATTGTGTGGACCTTACCAAACTGGATATAGAACATTTCCAGTAGACAAATGGTTATGCTGGTGATGCTGTGGTGAGCGAGTTAGTAGTCAGCCAACATGAGGACACCCGAATACCAAGACATCCACAAAGGATGAGGTGGGGGAGGTGTGTATGTGGTTAGGGCAAATACCTTGGAACATCATAAATACAGCATGAGGAACTGAACGCAGGCATAACCGAGATTGTGTTTGAGGAGCCACTCAGAGTTCCTCTTTTTTCACTGTGCTCATATGGCAGTTAAAATGATGGACAGGCTGCAGTTGAAGCCTCTTATCAGCCAAGTGTCAGATTTCCTGTTTTATAAACTGTGAATTCGACCGTTTTTCAGTTCTGTCGGCAGACTCTGCGGAGCGAGACACGCTGCTCTCTCTTCATCTCCCTCTTTAGCGTCTAACACTCGAACGTATTGAAAAAGACGGAGATAGAGCTTTACGTCAGAGCATCTCACGGAGTCAGCGCTCGCTCTTTACTGGATGCATTTAGGGTTTATTGTACTGTGAGGTTTACTCTGGCGCCGCTGTGGTTGGAGGTACCGTCGTGCTCCTCGGCACGAGCGGCACATACAGTATTCCTGGTATGGAGAAATGGATATATCTGAGCAGTATGTCATTTAACGAGTGCAGTTACAGTTAAAGACTGGGCATGTGCACTTCACACACTATTCATTACACTGACTATTTTTTATATTGTGGTTTTAAACTCACCCAAATCCCCTGAAGACCAGACCCTTCATTTGTAGGTATTTTATGGAGCTTGTATGTTGTAGTGACTGTAGTTTCCCTCTTGTTTCTAGGGGAATGTTGTTACACTTGTTACATGCTTTTTTTAATGTTATGGTTGTTTGGTTGGGGGTTTGTCGCCATTACTTACACACCAGACATATACAGGGGTTGGACAATGAAACTGAAACACCTGGTTTTAGACCACAATCATTTATTAGTATGGTGTAGGGCCTCCTTTTGCGGCCAATACAGCGTCAGTTGGTCTTGGGAATGACATATACTGCGTCCTGCACAGTGGTCAGAGGGAGTTTAAGCCATTCTTCTTGCAGGATAGTGGCCAGGTCACTACGTGATGCTGGTGGAGGTTCGTCCTTCTTGGTGGTATGCTGACATTACCCTGGATACCGTGGCTCTTGATACATCACAAAGACTTGCTGTCTTGGTCACAGATGCGCCAGCAAGATGTGCACCAACAGTCTGTCCTCTTTTGAACTCTGGTATGTCACCCATAATGTTGTGTGCATTGCAGTATTTTGAGCAGCACTGTGCTCTTACCTGCTAACTGAACCTTCACACTCTGCTCTTACTGGTGCAATGTGCAGTTAATGAAGATTGGCCACCAGGCTGGTCCAATTTAGCCATGAGACCTCCCACACTAACATGACAGGTGTTTCAGTTTCATTGTCCAACCCCTGTATATTTAGTATGTCTTTATATTTATTTTTTATTAAATTAATTTTTATTGGTATCCAGCATGCACCAGTAAATATCACCAAGGGATATATCCCAGATACTGTTAGTACATAAGAACAGAGATAAAGAAAAGCAAAAAAAAAAACCCCAGAAAAACAATATAAAACCATAACACATAAAACTATGTACAAGCAGGAAGTGATCTAATCTTGACAATAGGCTTTAATTTGTAAAAATAATATCAGGTCTACGGGGGCATTAGATAGTTAATCCATTTTCCCAATATGAGTCATATTGTTTCAGTGTACAGTTAGCAAATGCTGTGATCTTCTTCATTACGTAGATATCCATCGTAAGTTCCATCCATGTATTTAAAGTTGGGCTCTCTTGTGATAGCCATTTCCTAGTAAGGCTTTTTTGCAGCTATCAGTAGAAAATTCATTAAATGTTCATCTTTTTATAACCATTTTTTAATATACTTTATAAATAAAGTAAATTATAAAATTTTTCCACCCAAACTCCCTCCATTTCTGCGACCTTGTGCATTTCCAGTGATCAATTGTTATTCCTTCTGCCTTCTACCATTTTGTTTTAATATAAGAGGTGGAATGTGTTTTGAGATTTAACAAAGCATTATATATGTATTCAGTATATCTTTAAATATTCTAGCAATATTTGAAAACATGACCACAATTTGAATTTAATTTACAGTTTTAATCAATCAGAAATTTTGTTGACAAATCCTAGTTTGTACATATTCACTTGAGAGTAGGTCTGAAATAATTCATGATAATTGTTGAACAATACATCTGAACCTTAGGAAAAGGAAATCTACAAGGAATTTCCCCCATAATTATCTGATTCCTTTTTTGCTTCTTCATCATGTTCTCGATTGGGAGTTTTTGTCATATAATAGTGCCGCAGTTTTCGAGATGCCAACTCAGGAATGGTGTGACTGTACACAGTTTTTTATCTAAATTTTTTTTTTTTTTTTTTGGAAAATGAACTCGGGTGGATTGACAAACACCATTTCACATATACTACCTTAGGGCAGACCCCCAAGCACAAATTCAATGATGGTCCTACCTGCACTTGTGTTTTTTTTTTTTTTTTTTACCATCCCTCTTTTGTCCCATACATTGAGTTCCATTAATTTTTGGCCGACCTGAATCCTATTGTTCCCCTCAACCTACAGCCACCAAATTGCATGTACTCACTCAGCGCAGATCCCTAAACTCTTTGTCCATAGCCACACTGACCTGCTATCCTTTACATATCATTTATTCATCCCCCATTCCTTCCATAGACTCCCATTCATTTTAAGCAACACCTACCAAACAATTAGGAAACCCCCAACAACCACAAGAAGCATTAGCTGTGTAATCTTTGTAAGACTTTAAAGGCACCATGAGGCACATCTACTTTATTGTCAGGTACAGAAACTTGGGGCAGCTTTATGGGTTGCATGACTTCAGATTTTTCAAGGTCGACATTTATGTGATGAAACAGGATCCGACTTGGAGGTAAACTCCACATGCCCTTTCCAATAAGTGTGGAATAGATACACTGCTTGCATTCAGAGAACCAGAGATGCAGACCCCAGGATCTTTCAAATTTGTGTTTGGCTTAGGTGCACACTATGCTGCCTTGCCAAGATGCTTGCCTGTACTGGAGATCAGAAAAAGCCGAGACATTTAGAGCCCTACAACCCAGTGAAAATACACTCTTCATCAAAAACATAGCAGCACCCAGAAGGAAGCAACCGACAGGAATGAAACTTGGTGGGTAGGTTTGGCATTGTAAGAGATGTGAATGAGTCTTTCACGCTCAGCTTCACATGTGATGTAAGCAAGGATGGGCCTTAATGTCCTTAACACCCAGTCAACATCACCATAGACTGCAATGGTGTGTGCCAGAGTGTCATGGAGTAACTCAATTGCAGCAGATCGTCTTCAGTGACGAGTCCCGCTTCTGTCTTTGTGGAGAAAACCAACAAATCCGTGCGTGGAGGCATTAGCGACGTCTTGAATTCTTATATACAATTGGTTTTCAGTTGAATACATGTCAAACAGAAGTTCGTTTTCATTAGCATTTCATGTTGGAATTAATGTTTGCAGGACATCCAACATGTAACTGTTGTCTATCCCTCTAGCCCCAACTGAAACTGAGATAGAATCTCAAATGAGTTGGCTGGAGCTCTGATATAAATAACCCGTGGATATGCAAAGACTGCAGCGAGGATTCCAGAGAGGATTCCTCGGAGCGCGGGGTTGAGAGGAGAGGGCTAAGGCCAGCTATTTGTGTCCACTGCATCATATGTTTTCCTGGGGAGAGAGACATGCATGCACGTCCCCGCATGGGGCTGTGATCAGCCATGGTAACATTGCGGGGTGGGGGGTCCTGCTGTGTGTCTTTCACCATGTCAAATCATGGAGTGATGAAAGCTTTTGAAAGAGCTGCAGTGCCAGTGACACCGCAGAAGATGAAGTCTTTGTAGCAGTGAAGCTTGGAATCTGCACTGGATTAAGGAGACGGCAGACAGAAGTGGGCAAACCCTGAAAGCAACCAAAGAAACGATGGAGACCTCCATCTCCACTGCGGGTCATGGTCTTCTTTATCTAACAAGAGCAAGGCATCCTTTGAAATGGACGAGCCATGACATTATTTGGTATCCAAAGTTTGCTTTGGAGCTACAAGGATAACGTAGGTAGCGGAAGCTTGTAGCCACCTGTCAGCCTCATGGAGACGTCATGGCTGAATCTTTGCAAACCATCATTGGCACTATATGACCAATTAGCCATTTTACATGCAGCCTGAAAATCTGCTCATCGTCCGACTAATGGTTCAATTAAAACAGCATACGGACATATTTGTACCTCAATCAGAATAGACAAGTCTAATTGAGGCTATTCAGAATACAGTTTTCAACCAAATGGTAGATAATCCTTTAAATAATCCATTCAGCACAAGAATAATAGCTATGTTGGAACGTTTGGGAAGGATTGGGAAGGTCTGGGAATTAAGTGGTGGGACTGGCATCCAGCTTATGCTTCAGAATGCTGCAGGACGTGACATGGTCCTCTCTCTTCTTCTTTAATAAGTGAATGTGAGGTACTTTTAGTACTTCTTGAATCTGCCATCACTGTAAACCGATTAAAACATGAGTGCACCAACTGAAAGCTCAGGTAACCTATACTGCAGTTTGTCTCACTCTGACTGGTCCCAGAGTGATGCTTGTTACCATGGTATAGTCCAGGCTAAGTAGACATTTCGGATTTGAATACTTGTAGTGTGCATGTAAACTCGATCCTGGGTTTTAATCTATAATCAGAATGAATTCAAATCAGATGAAAATCCAGTGTAGATCATTGTATGTAAATTAGAGCCTCTGGTGTCTATAAAATTGTAGAAGCAGAAGTAGAAGCATGAATGTTGGCCGGACCTTTGGCCTCTTGTATGTCATACAGGGTCAGAAACCATAAAATGCAAAATTACATATTCGGCAAATAAAATAATCTCAAATCTAGTTGATATACCATAATGCTCTCATGATGAGATTATTGAAACATCATTTTAAGATTAATTTAAGATTTTTTTTCTTTACTTGTTTTAGGTGATTTTAACAAGACACCTTTTCTCATTATTCGTAGGTCATTTTGCTTGTTTTGGTTGAAACAGATGAAATTATCTGCCAATATAGGAAAAAAAGACTTATAAAAGTCACTTAAAACATCTAAAAAAGCATGTAAAAATAAAAATTGCAAAAAAATCGACAGTAGTACCAATGTGAGAATTTTAGAATATAGCGACTGGATACAAGATCATTTTACTTGCCAAGACAATTTTTTTTTTCATAAAAACAATGAATAAAAACATGCCCATTTTCGAGTACTTAATAAACCTTTATGTTCTGAGTCAAGGACATGCTGATTAAAGCATGGTGTTTGAAACATTTTAACAGGGGCCTAACCTGCTAGCTACATTAGCCTCCAGAGGAAAACTCAAAAAGCAAATTGTAAGACCCCGGAAATATTTTGTCTGATCTACTGCATTTGGGATAAGGGGCATATTATGCACATTACCAGTCAAAAGTTATACACACCCAACTAAATGGATGTAGTTGGTGATTTTAAAGGCTCTACTGAGTCTGAAACAATACATATCATCGCTGTCCAAAGAAAAATAACTATCTCCAAAATGGCAACTTTACAGGAGAGGCCTAAAACCTCATTTAACTTTAATGTAAGTCAATGGAACCAGACATCCTTCCAAACAGTTTAGGCCATTTCTGTTGGTCCATTCTTCATGAGATTCTCACTCAGTGTAACCAGCAGCTGATGTGGTCAAATGATGCATAAAAGTAAAAATGGACAAAATTGAAGATACATGTTTTTCATTGGACAGTGACGATATCCTGATATACCACATATACTCTTGGTGTTTTACAGTGTTATATTTCTGCCATTGTATAGTTTATTTTGCATAATATATCTAAATAAATATAAATAAATAAACATCCCTTTGTTCACAGTTTAAACGCTCTAGTTACTCTTTCAATTTAACAAATATTCATGATGGACAGACCAGAAAGTTTAATTTTGGAGGTTCCTGGACTGTATGCTATTTTATAGTTTGATGTTTTTATTTTTATTCTAAAGTAAAGCATTAAGATAAACAAACATAAGGAGAACATTCTATGAGCAGCATACGGAGCGAGGTAATGTCTAAACTGTTGACTAGTAGTGTATATATGATTTTTGGCTCAACACTTTTTTACAGCATAGCTTTCACTGCCAGTTCAAGTTGCTCATTGGTGCTGCTAATTAATGAATGCCTTTGGCTAGTTGGTTTACTACTGTCCATACCAACCTTTGCGTTTTAGGGACACTCTATCTTTTTCTATTGGTTCCGTTGGTGCAAATAAACAGCTAAAGTGCACTAAACTGTACATTTGGATGTTTCGTTGCCTTTCATGTCAATAGCTGACCTACAGAGTGTTAAACTGGTGGACTTCAGTTATTTATAATTATGGCCCATTGATTGGGGTCAGGGTTAGGTGTTGAGTTGAGGTCAAGGTTAGGGTGAGTTATGGTTAAGTTTTGGGAAAAGTACATGAAGTATAAGAGATATTTAGTTCAATGTCAATTAAAGGGTATAGTAGTAAAGTGTTACCATGATTTACGACTGGCCATCTGTTCTTGATGTCATAAATCCTTCAGGCTCTCGCAGCCAAAACCCCTCCCGTCTACTGTAGAATGTAAAGGCTGAAAAAGCAGGGAGAGTCTCACTTTCGTGTCAAAGTCTTGTCAAACAATTATGCTTATTTGTCTTGAGCAAGACTTGACATTCCAGCTTTAACCCAAAGGTCACAGCAGAGAAGCTCTTGGCTCAATCAATAGTCTGGCCCAGTCACGGTGGGTAACAGTGGACTTCTTGGGGCTTCTATGTGCTCTATGTTCAAGATCAATATACTGAATTCCATTGGATAGACTTTCAGAGTTTATGAATGGCCATGAGTTGATAGAGCACAGCCTCCATTGTGTTCTGCTGGTCTTGGATAATAAAGACAATAGCGGTATGAGTAAGAGGTGTGTGGTTTTAGGTGTAACTCCGAGGCCTTTTTGTACCGCATGTTACAGCATACTGACCGCGAGCCAGAGGACAATAAAATGTGCATAAATTGAAAACCTTTGACCAAGGTAAAATACTGCTGTCACAAAGTAGCCAAATGGGTGGGAAACCCAAAGTGGTGTGTGTAAAGCCAGACTTGAGTGTTTGAACGCTAGCATGTGTTTTAGATTGCATTCGGTTTCTACTCAAACCCATGTGTGTGTCTGACTCGGTCTGCACATCTGTTTCTCTTGTGAGTGTTTGAACTTCAGAGGGCCATGAAAAGCTGTGCTGCTCTTTTTCAGTTTGTGCTGAAGAAACCGGTGTGACACTGAAGGGTTTTGAGCTAAACCGTGTACACTAGAAAGAACTAAGAACACAAGGGTGGATATATACATACTGAAGTATAGGCTCTAAAGAACCAATACAAGATTTGGAGCCACAAGGGGAAACTATACCACCACAAGCAGCAACATTCCATAAGACCACAGTGGTAATCGAAACCCTTTGGCAAGAGTTCAGCTTTCTCAGTTTATGCCATCAACTGCAGCGGTGGAATAAACCGGATGTTGTTTTTATTGGAAAGGCCGAACATCTTGTTGAATTCCAGATGAACTCAGCACCATACAACCAAAATAAATAATAAATAGCTCCTCCTCTCTTTCACCACCTTAAATAAGCACTCTGCTCTCAGCTGTCCTCAGATATTCGTCCACTTTAGCCATCAACGCTATCACTAATGCAATGTTTAAAAGAACCCTCGCTCTTGAACTGGTTCCCTTCAGGCTTCCTGGAACCTCGACACTATTGAGTGAACCAGTCAGGGTTTGCACCATTTTTTATTGGAACCAAGGAAAGTCAAAGGATCTGGCATTACTGCCAACAAAGGCCGTTGCACGGGAGTAGTAAACAGTACAGACAAGATGGCGGAGTTACAGATTACCTGTGAGCATAGATTAGCATAGATTATCCCAAAAGCAAGGATTAGGCATGGATCAACTACTGGTGATAAGAAGACGTGGAGTAGTTTCCTCAGCAGACTACTGGGGGTCACCACTGTTGCCTTCTCTTTGCTCAATAACTGACACGCCCATGGATATGGTCACAGTTCGTGCTAAGGAACCTGCTATTCATTTGTTCCAGCTAGAAACAAACTTTGCTGGATCCGGATCGAATTATTTTTGGTGGAAATGCAGGTCTGTTTAAAACTAGATTCACAAACTGGAACGGAGCGCCTTCCACATTGGTGGAAATGGGTTACATGATGTGCAGAATAATGTTTTTGTCAATGCAAACATGCGAAAGCAGCATTATGAGTTAGTTTCCTGAATAATTTAAAGTTTTTACGTTAAAATAAATAACTAAATAATACAAAGTTTAAGAGGTTACTTCATGACAACAAAGCTGATAGGGAATTCCACATATCGTCGCTGTCCAATGAAAACCATGTATCACCAATTTAGTCCATTTTTATTTTTTGGCATTATTTGATCACATGAGCTGCTGTTTATATTTCATGATAAATCTCCAAACCATGCTGAGAAAAACATTTGGTTCCATTGACTTACATTTAAATTCAAGTAGGTTTTTGCCCTCTCCTGTAAAGTAGCCATTTTGGAGATTTGGTTTTCTTAAGACAGCGACGATATCAACATTTTTGCCGAATTAATCAATTATTAATATGTGAGGAGAATCATTCAGAGTGGTTGGATGTGTGTCATGATGCCCCCCTCCTTTTGGACTATTCCTGGCTCCACCCACTCTCCATTACTACTCACACCTGCATCTGATCTAGGACTCATTAAGACTCACCAATTCTGTATATATCCCTTTGTTTTCCCAGTCTCTTTACAGCCCCAACGTTATGACATGAAATGGTTCACTGAGTTTTTTTAGTTATTGCTGTCCAAAGAGAAACATGTATCTCCCAAATGGTGACTTTACAAACGAAGATCTTAACTCCTTTACTTTCAATGTAAGTTAATGTGAAGAGATTTCATTTAAAGCAATGTGGCAGCATTTCCAAACTAAGGATTTTTATCTATTTGTTTAAACCATAACAATATGCAATATTGACAAATTAAAATAGTGGAAAATCTGAACAAGCAAATGGGACTATTTTGCATTGGCCTCGTCTACTTCTCTGCCATGAACAATCCTCTCTCAGAACTATCAGAGAACAGTGTCTCAGAAATCAGGCAGTGCATTCATTACCGCTTCATGTGATGGAGCTTTAAGAGGCATGCTACTCTTCAGACATGTGGTTACCACCACTGGGAACGATTCCAACAGCCTGGGTTTCACTAGATCATCAAGCCACTCTGAATCAATTTGGAAACCTTGTACACATTTAGAAAGAGGCAGAAGGAGGAGGAATGTCACCTAATGCTAAGCTTCATTAAAAGGAAGCCTCAAAACAATCCAACTCACAAGTTAATCTCACCACACTTTAGCAGGTTCCATCAGTTGTAACTGCCTTGTAGGTTCTCTTACAGGAGCACTGTGCTCATATGCTAATAGTGCTAACTGGCTATGCTTCTTACAGTATCTATTAGCATTGATCACGTTCATTCTTTTATTGGGGATTTCAGATTTTATATATCGTCGCTGTCAGAAGGAAAACCTGTATCTCCAAAATAACAACTTTACAGGAGAGGGCCAACACCTCATTTAATTCTAATGTAAGTCAATGGAACCAGACTTCTTTCCAAGCTGTTTTGGGTCATTCCTGTGGGCCATTCCTCATGAAATTCCCACACAGTTAAACAGCAGCTGCTGGGTTCAAATGAAGCAGAAACGTACACATCAACTAAAATGGAGGTACATGTTTTTCTTTGGACAGCGACGATATAATATTTATAATATTTATAATTAGGGTCTTAAATGGAGAAATATGGACCCGGATGACAGTAAAAGGGAAAAAGGGGCTCTAGGTGTAGCCCACCAGGCGTGGGGTGCTGGGGAAGCTTTTCCTCATGCTCATGCATTTCTCTTGATCCAGGAACAGGGAGTTGGCCTTGACTGAGATATCATGCTCCAAAGCCACTTTCGTCTTCACCAGGTTCTGCAGAGTGTTTTCAGCCTCCATTAGCCGCTCCCTCAGCTTGTAAACAGTGTCCTCAATCTCCCTTACCTCAATCACCAACCTGAGAGACAGAGAGAGAGACAGAGAGAGAGACAGAGAGAGTAAGAGAGAGAGAGAGAGAGACAGAGAGAGAGAGAGAGAGAGACAGAGACAGAGAGACGACTTTATCTGTTACTCACTGGTAAAATTCTAAAGGGGTTTTAGTGAACAGCAAAAGCAATGAAAGGAACTGATGTTTAGAAGAAAGTGTGCAGTATAGGCTCTAAAGGGCGACACCTGTGGTGTGGATTGTCTCTGCAGAGTTCTACGTTGGGTCTGCGGGTTCTCTCCTCCAGACGAGTCTGTGCCACCTTTAGAGGGCTCTCCTTGTCCCGAATGGCTTTTTTCAGGGCCTCAATGAGCATCTCAGTCTGGAAGATCTCCTGAAGGGTCTGAGAAAGGCAGAATGGGGTAGATGTGAGTGGGCTGAAAATGATATTACCTCAGAATTAAATGAAGCCAATGTAAAACTCGTTCGACACTAAAGGTTGATAAAGTGTTACAGAATATTAAAGAAAACGGGATAAACGATATAGGGGCCAGTTAAGGTCACATAACTACCACCAACACTTCAAATAGCCAAACAGCTTATGCCAGAGCGTGACTCAACTCAGAAATTCTGGCCTATAAAACAGAAACCAATAGCTAAATTAGGATAGTCAATCTCACTGGAAGGAAGGAATTAATGTAGCGTTTCCAACTATACGTTTGGGCCCCTCAGGTTGACTGTGGTCATGCACAATCATTACTGCAATGCTGTTCTCCCATAGCACCCAGCCACATCATGTCCTGTACTGTTTCAAATAACGGCCCTTTCATTATAAATAATGTTTAGACTAATGAACAGAACGAGATGCTACATAAAGAGGCAAACTACTTAAAACGGTCTAGCAAGTAAGCATGCTATTTAACAATAGTTTACATTTACATAGTTTACATAACAATATGTACCATTTTTACTTTTAAATATTTCAGAATTAACTAAACTTGTCAACAGAATGTGAAGAAATAACAGTTCAAAGAAGTCTATGTATCATGTTGCAGAGATATCTACTGAAGTTAGCATGCTAACCAGTTAGCGCCAGTCCATCCTGTCTTATAATAGAACTTTATGCTTCAAAATTGAGTCAAATCAGTTCAACATGAGAGAGTGAAGAAGTAGCGCTGCTGCCCTATAAAGAAGTAGCGCTGCTGGCGTATTCTAATCATGTTGAAGGTGCTGCTCCTGGTTAGATCATTGATAGCCAGTGAAAGGATGAGTAAACACAACGATGGCTAAAGTTCTTGGCAAGCACCCACCCTTGGCAAGACATGACGTTGAGCGGTAAACAAATGAAGGGATATAAATAGAAGCTAATTAAGAGTTAACATTGGTGCTGCCTTCCACTGCTATGGCTGGTAAGTGAACAGCCATAATGCTAACCTGGAGGAAGAGGGAGTCTGCATTTCCTACGCCTGGGATGGAAACCTTTACATTTAAGGCATTTAGCAGGGTGGGCACTACAACATTCCGGTGGTATTTAGCCCACTATGTGTTTGGAGCATGAATTTGACGGGTTGCATCGTCGTACAAATTGCTCATTTTAAGGCTAAATAAGTTCAGCTAGCTTAGCTATTAAGCTAGTTAGCTAGCACATTTGCTAAAACTACAGATGAAGTAGCTGTTTTGCCTCTTTCCTATGAACACCACAGTTACTGTGTGTAGTGCTTCAGTCCTGTCCTTTCCAATTTTTCAAGTCCCACAGCTTAGCTTTGACCCAAACTCAAATTTTAGATACTCAAGACTTAGACTTAGCTATCTTTGGCATATAAGACCATCAGTCTCAACGTCTTTGCAAATCCATGTTGCAAATATTCCAATAAAATGCTTGAATGAAACATTGGATGGAATTTCACCAAGTCAATAACCTAGGTCAAGCAAGACAATGAACTTACAGACGACCTTCAGGATGTTTCTACATTCAGTAAAATACCTTTTTTTTTTACCACACCATTTTTTATTTAATCTATCCAATCGATTCCCTTTCCCCTTTGCACATAATTTGATATAATCACATTTTGTCCCGCCGCCATAGCTCACAGCCTCGGTGCTGAGGCTTTATTGGTTACCTTGTGCCTCTGATAAGAGCTGTCAATGGCTTAGGCCAAACCCTGACCCTGAGAACCTCACTGAGGCCTTCAGTTAAACCTCCACACAATAGTACAGTGTGTGTTATCACACATGCATAGTGCAACAAGTTCATCCTTCCACATCCTCTTTGGCAGTGTCTAACAGAAAGCTCAGTTTGGCCTATGTGAATGGCTGTAATGCAATTACAGTAGAGGCATCTGAATTTAGCACACACTGATCCAATCATGAAGGGCCTACATGCGTGGGGGGACCCTGATATAGCAGATTTTGTCGATCTGAGGAATGTAGATTGATATGCTCCCAGAGGAAAGTGTCAGTCAGTCTTTATTAACTTGGCCCACTATCTTGGGCGGACCCCATTTCCTTACTGTTACATGAAAATGCTAATGAAACCAAAACCTGACCCCTTCACTTGAAATATGGCAACATACTGGACGGCAGCTGGTTGCTGTTAACATAATTCAAATGATCTATTTTGATTAAAGCGTTGCTTTGAGAAAGAATAACAATGGTCCATGAATAGCACAATACTTTTCCGGATTTGACCACAAAGCGCGCAAAGAAATGACCCGGCACGAACAGATGGCTACATGACTGATTTCGGGAAAAAGACCGCACGTCAGAATGAAAGTCTTGGCTTTAAACTGGTAACCACATTGTGCTTATAACGGCCTTTTATTATTGTTTTCATGTTTAGACAAGGCCAAACCGGGTAAGCACTGTGTACCCCACCTTGGCCAAATGAGTCTGTAGGCTGTTCTTGGCTTCCCCCATCTCGGAAACACGGTTGGTGAACGCTACATTGACGGAGTTGAACTGGTTCCACATCTCGTTGGAAGTGGTGTTGAGCAGCACCTCGATCTCATCTCGGAGTTTGTGGGACGCAGCACGTTCGCTCTGAGAGTGCAGGATGTTATTGTCCGTGAATTTAGACCAGGAGTCAGGCAAGCTAAGGCTATAGTAAGAATTAGAGAGAGAAATTTCTGGTTATCAGATACAGCTAAGCACTTAACAGCACTTTGGACTGAACTTTTTATCAGGCATCTGGTTTTCAGGGGTTTATTGGTCCAGCATCTTTGGATCATGATAATTAAAATTGAATGTGACTTACCGCACCAATACAAAAAGCCTACACACTACTACTGGTTGGTGTAACTCAGCAGATAACACCACTACCTGTCAGGGAGCCATCACCTCACGTGGGAGACTGGGGTTCGAATCCTGGTCTGGGTGGCTGTGCTACACCAATAAGAGTCCTTGGGCAAGACTCCTAACACTACACTGGCCCACCTGTAATATGACTAACCATGTAAGTCGCTCTGGATAAGGGCGCCAGCTAAATGCCATAAATGTAAATGTACTACTAAAATGTCTACCAGTACATTTTCAATCCTTCCTGCTATTTCATGGTGTTTTGTTCATTCGGCTCATTAACCATATCACCAAAAGCACAAAGCAAAGCAAAGTTTGGACACACCCAACTAAATGGATGTTGGTGGCGATCTTAAAGATGCTACAGCCTTACACTTTATGAGTTTATGAGACAGTTTATGAGAAGTCTGAAACAATACATATCTTGATTGGCCACATAAACTCTTGATGGATCACAGTATTATATTTCTACGATATCTCTTCCTCTAGTATATATTAAGTTGCATAAAAAAATGCCTCTTCATTTTAGTCCAGTTTACAAACCCTAGTTCCTCTTTCAGTTTAGTGAATATTCATGATGGACAGACCAATAGAACTAGTCCAAACTGGCTTAGAAAACAATCTGGCTATATCAGCCTCCACTGCAGGTTAGGAAAGCTGTTTTATCCTTCTGTAAAGGTCAATTCTGGAGATTTTTAAGGTGGACTGTCTAATTCCATGAGTGCTATTTTACGCTTTGATGTCTTCACTTTTATCCCACAGTTAAGAATTAACATAAACCCAAGGAGAAGCTTCTATGAGTAGCTGTGTCTACACTTCTGACTGGTACTGTAGTTCACCAATCCCTGAAATTCCCTTTACACAGCTTTGAGAATGGCATCTTATGAAAAACATGTCTATAAACGGAACTTACATAGATAGAGCATTAAAAACTGGAGTTTAGTGTTATAAATAATAACAGTTAACATGGATTGTGTTAACCAGTGGTATTAACCTATCAGGCCAAATTGTGCCACATGTTAACGTTCGGTGAAACAGAGCACCTGTTATCTAGTGTTATCTCAATGTGAAATTCAATGTATTTATGTGGTGTTTATTATTTTCAGATATCCCATGATTTCCCTAAAATAAGCTGCGGTGTGAACACAGTTAATGGCTGAGAAACTCACGAGGGGTCGAGGCGCTCAATGCCTCTGTAATAGCTGATGCCATCCGAGGTGTTCCGCAGCTGGTGACACCTGTCGTCAATGCGCTGGGCTGTGATCTTGTCGTTCAAATCTCTTTCCAGCTCGTGCTGGGCTGCTCGATTTGACCTAAGAAAACATGAAGCCGTCTTCATGTACGCATGCACATGCACAAGTACACCCACCCGTAGCAATCACGACGTTCCCTTCCCTCACTTGTTTATGTGCTTTCAGGAGAAGATTAAAGACTGGCTGTAACGTGTTTAGCTGAAACTCACGCTAGCTGTGCGATGGCTTTGTCCAAACTCCTCCTCATTCTCTCCTGGCACGACTTTATCACCTCCACTTCCTAAGGAAGAGATGAAAAAGGAAGCAGCATTGTAAAGTACACTTTTCCCCCATTCGTTCATCGGTCATGTCTTTTTTTAGGTTTTGGGTTGGATCTATAAGGCTAGTGAAGATAGATAGATAGATATATAGATAGATAGATAGATAGATAGATAGATATAAACAGATAATATAAATAGATGTAGGGCATTTAGGAGGGAGTGAGTGCAGAGATGGGGGTGTGTCCGTTGGAGTGACCGGGCATTTAGGAGGGAGTGAGTGCAGAGATGGGGGTGTGTTCGTTGGAGTGACCGGGCATTTAGGAGGGAGTGAGTGCAGAGATGGGGGTGTGTCCGTTGGAGTGACCGGGCATTTAGGAGGGAGTGCGTGCAGAGATGGGGGTGTGTCCGTTGGAGTGACCGGGCATTTAGGAGGGTGTGTCTGCAGAGATGGGGGTGTGTCCGTTGGAGTGACCGGGCATTTAGGAGGGAGTGTGTGCAGAGATGGGGGTGTGTCCGTTGGAGTGACCGGGCATTTAGGAGGGAGTGTGTGCAGAGATGGGGGTGTGTCCGTTGGAGTGACCGGGCATTTAGGAAGGAGTGTGTGCAGAGATGGGGGTGTGTCCGTTGGAGTGACCAGGCATTTAGGAGGGAGTGTGTGCCGAGATGGGGGTGTGTCCGTTGGAGTGACCGGGCATTTAGGAGGGAGTGAGTGCAGAGATGGGGGTGTGTCCGTTGGAGTGACCGGGCATTTAGCAGGGAGTGAGTGCAGAGATGGGGTGTGTCCGTTAGAGTGACCGGGCATTTAGGAGGGAGTGTGTGCAGAGATGGGGGTGTGTCCGTTGGAGTGACCGGGCATTTAGGAGGGTGTGTCTGCAGAGATGGGGGGTGTGTCCGTAGTAGTGACCGGGCATTTAGGAGGGAGTGTGTGCCGAGATGGGGGTGTGTCTGTTGGAGTGATCAGGCATTTAGGAGGGAGTGTCTGCAGAGATGGGGGGGGTGTCCATTGGAGTGACCGGGCATTTAGGAGGGAGTGTGTGCAGAGATGTGGGTGTGTCCGTTGGAGTGACCGGGCATTTAGGAGGGAGTGTGTGCAGAGATGGGGGGGTGTCCGTTGGAGTGACCGGGCATTTAGGAGGGAGTGAGTGCAGAGATGGGGGGTGTGTCCGTAGTAGTGACCGGGCATTTAGGAGGGAGTGTGTGCCGAGATGGGTGTGTGTCTGTTGGAGTGACCGGGCATTTAGCAGGGAGTGAGTGCAGAGATGGGGGTGTGTCCGTTGGAGTGACCGGGCATTTAGGAGGGAGTGAGTGCAGAGATGGGGGTGTGTCCGTTGGAGTGACCGGGCATTTAGGAGGGAGTGAGTGCAGAGATGGGGGTGTGTCCGTTGGAGTGACCGGGCATTTAGGAGGGAGTGAGTGCAGAGATGGGGGTGTGTTTGTTGGAGTGACCGGGCATTTAGGAGGGAGGGTCTGCAGAGATGGGGGTGTGTCCGTTGGAGTGACCAGGCATTTAGGAGGGAGTGAGTGCAGAGATGGGGGGGTGTCCGTTGGAGTGACCGGGCATTTAGGAGGGAGTGAGTGCAGAGATGGGGGTGTGTCCGTTGGAGTGACCGGGCATTTAGGAGGGAGAGTGTGCAGAGATGGGGGTGTGTCCGTTGGAGTGACCGGAATGAAAGAGTGTCACAGAGTTTTTCATTTGCTGAACTGAGAGGAGTTGAACAGTCTTATGGCCTGAGGGACCAAAGACTTTCTGAGTCTGTCTGTGGAGCAGGACTGGGACTCTGGGTACTGGGAACTGATGCAATGATCAAACAGCCTTGCTATTATGTGCTATTATCAAAGAAGAAGGACAACACAATTACCCATAGATAGAAGCAGTCATCATCCTGGAACCTGCATTGTGCATATACGTTTGTTCATTGTTACAGATAATAATATGTCAGGCCGTGTCATAATGAGCGGCTATAAGCTTACTTCGCCTTACGAGTAAGCTGTATCATTTCATTGGTCACTCGTTGACCATGTAGGTTAGCCAATGTTAAGCCTATGTCCAAACTACTAGTTCAAGAATTAGCCACTCTGTTTGCATTGTTTCCCAGGTATTTACATTCACCATCAAAAGAATATCTGCACCCAGAAGGAAGTGAGGGATGGCAGTGCTATTGGGAAGGAAGATAAAGGTTACCAGGAACATTAAATGATGATACATTTAGACTGATATGGGGAATATTTATTGAGCTACACAAACTGAAATAGTGTCCCTCAGTATGGCGTTGGACCACCATGTTTGCGGAAAGCAGAATTCCAGTCACCTCAGCATGGAGTTGTAGAGGTTCCTAATGGTGTCCTGTGATAATCCATCCCATGCAGCTTAAATATTCTCACACAGGTCCTACAGACAGTGTGGTAGGAGAGGTGGAGTGACACCAGGCCTTCTGGACGTTTGACACATGACAATAGACTGGTCATCTGGGTGCTGACCATGGTGCCTCCACACACTGATCGATTAGTCGTCTCCACCAAGACGAAAGCAAGACTCGTCACTGAGGATGAGCCGCTGCCATTCTGAGCCACTTCATGACAGTCTAGCATGGCACCACTGGAGTGTTTGGAAATGCCGACATGGTGCTTATGGCAGTCGTCGTAATGGTATGCATTCATGTAGTCCTATGTTGTACAGCCGTCTGCCAGTGGTGCTGGCACTGACAGGATGACTCATGGTGGGCATTACTGCTCGCTGAATGTCCATAATTGTGGCTGTTTGGTCAGTCAGGTACAGCAATAACCTCCATCCTTGCTTACCTCACATGCACAGCTGAGAATATAACTATGTGGGTGCAACTATTTGTGCAACTACGATGGGCGATAACAATATATACACATAACGCAAGTTCAAATCCTTTGCTTGTGTGAGTCTACCTTGATCAGATCTTTTTCCACATCGTCGTGTACAAGGTCAATAGACATCCTCTTCTCTCTGTGGAACAGGCATTCTTGAGACATCTGTGAAAGAAAGGCTGCACATTAAAATCCATTTGCACAGTTGAAGGAAGGGCATTGTCATTAACGGCCATTAAGCTCTCCTGAATCAACTCACCAGTCTGTTATTAAAGCTGAATCGTATCTGGGCAGGAAAATTACTGACCTTTTATATTTATTTAGGTATTTATTATTTATTGATATAAAAAGGACATATACTGCATATCAGGCTGTACTGGTTTTATCTGGACTAAAAACACTGTTACAGGATGTTAGCAAGCGTAGTCACTACAACTGTATCATCAGGCATGAAGCACACCACCCTAAACATGACTGAATACATTCCTGTATCAGAAGATCGCCCTCTGAATGAGGATGTGAACTTTTCCATTAGGCTCTTGCTTGTATGTGTATGTTTGTATGTGAATATGTATGTGTATATGTGTATGTATATGAATATGTATATGTACATACATATGCAAATGTAGTATGTGTGTATGAATATTGATGTGTATATGTATATGTATATGTATGCGTATTCGCGTATGCATATGTATATGTGTATGTATATTGATGTGTGTGTATATGTTTATGCATGTGTATATGTATGTGTATATGAATACGTATATGTGCATGTATGTGTGTATGTGAATATGTATGTGTATACGTATATGTATATGTATATGTATGTGTATATATATGTATATGAATATGTATATGTATGCGTATTCGCGTATGCATATGTATATATGTATGTATATTGATGTGTGTGTATATGTTTATGCATGTGTATATATATGTATATGTATATGAATACGTATATGTGCATGTATATGTATGTGTATATGTGCATGTATATTGATGTGTGTATATGTATGTGTATGTGTATGTGTATGTGTATATGTATATGTATATGTATGCGTATTTGTGTATGTATATGTGTATGTATATTGATGTGTGTATATGTATGTGTATGTGTATATGTTTATGCATTTGTATACATATATGTATGTGTTTATGCATGTGTATATGTATATTGATGGATATATATATATATATACCAATATATATATATGTATATAACAATTATGTATATATATAACAACTATATTGTTGTTTGTGTATGTAATGAATGATAGTAACTGCTTGCAAGTCTATTTTCTCTTTGAGAGATAACAATAAAGCCTGAACTGAACTGAACTGAACCGTGTCTTGCACTTTGTAGGTGTCTGTTACCTAGACATTCATAAGAAAGCAGTGTTAACTGATCCTTCTCCACTGACCCAGTCTTGCTACTGGAGCTTTACCCAGATCACGTTGACATAGTGACATTGAAGAATGACCACCTGGGCACTTCCTGTGTCATTTATTTTCACAGTTACCTAGCAACAGATTACTAGTGACCTCAAAAAAGAGTGAAGGATCTTTTAGACATGCTTATTTACAGAATGGTGGAAAGGTTTTGGGCTTTTATTTGCTCTGGCAAAAAAACTGATATAACGATAAATACAGATCATCTAAACACAATATGAATATCATCAGTTCAACCATTTCTAAGCTTCTCCTAGTCTGAGCTAAGTCCTATGTGTGTTTATTATCTAGGTCTGCAACAAACGACTACAAACAACAAAGTAATGATCTATCAAATACTAAAGTGAATATTTATTTACTATGATTATGAATCCCTCAATTACCAAAAAACCTTGTGCTGCTATAAGCTATTAAATTTAGCTTGAGGTTTAATGTTTTGTTGCTAAGTAACAATGGAGACAATAAAGATGAATATCATATTCAAAATCAAGTCAATAAAAAACTCTTGATTTAGCTAACTAACACTTCATTATGTTGAATCAAGTATGCTGTTTGAATCAAGTATGCTGCTTTGTTCTTTATCATATCTTCTTTTACATTTTCTGTAAAGTATGATTCACATTCTTCTCGTCAGAAGTTTGGATACATCTAATCTGTTTACTGAGTGCACCTATACGTACCTAATAATCCCATCATAATTATATTACTGCAGTACTCTGATTATTTAAATGGTCATGTAAAAACAGCATACTCTGACTTCTTAGATAGGGTAAAGGCCTAGAACTCTGTAGAACTTACTGATTTTAGCCCAGTAATGAGATTTCACAGCACGTGTTCCCTTTCTCTGATTTCTTTCATTTTTCTCAGTCTGTCAATGCGCAAAAACAGACCACTGTATTGAAAATATGAAAGTAGCGAGTGGTGCTGAGGCCAAATATATGTTTAGCGAATGAAGAATTTAAATTATCTTCATGTTCTAAATAATGGCTTTTCTGTTTTTCTGGTAATAAACAAGCAGCGGTATTACGTTTCTGTCACAGATTACTTCAGGACTCACATAGCTCCAGAGTGAGCCTATTATCGGATTAACCAAATGCATGTAAACGTGGTGAACAGAGTACTGACAAAATTAGATGTTTTCTGTTATGAAGTTATTACATGCATTTAGTTGCCAGTGTTGGTTGGTAATAACAATGATCCATGATCCACATTTCCAAAATAAGTTTTAACATGGGCTTTTTTTTTTACAATAGTCACTTTTTCATTTTCTCCTTTTGATGAACATAAAGCTAAATGCTGCAAAATACAGCCAAATATGAAACATATTAATTAATTTAAGGAACACATTTGCAGGTGACACAAGAAAGCAAGACGTTCTCCAAAATTTTGGGAGACAGTGGATTCATAGTAGTAGAACACCTTGTCTAGGCTGAAGGGGACAATGGATTTTGAAAACTGTGGTATACCCTGGACATAGCAAAATTCTGTCAAAAATGATTTCCAACATAAAATAATTTATAAAAAAAATAATACAATAAACAAATGAAAGCTTCTGTTTACAGGGCTTTGGCAGTGATGTTTGGAAAGGCCATTCATTGCCCCCATAGAGATATCTGCTTAGGCCTGGAGTTCCTACTATGGCCACGATGCTGACTACATCATGTATGACATGACTCTAGTAGCCTGTATATCATCATATAAGCACCTGCACTGTTCTCAAAACTGCCCACAAGTTCCTTACCTGCAGTGGACCCTCTGTCTCAGCAAGAGCCCTCTCCAGCCTTCTCTTCACCTCAGTCAGTGCTGCTATCTCTGTCACCATGTTGTCAATCTCGTGATGCAGCTCGGATCTCCAGAAGCTGATGTCGTTGAGCCTCTCTCCGAGGTTCCTGCTGGTGTTCTCTTGTGTCCTGCGGGTCAGCTGGTCTCTGTCCTGAATCAGCCGGATGGTGTCCCTTCGCAGCCTCTCAGCATTGTTCCTAGACGACTCTGACTCTCGGTAGTTATTAAAATTGGACTTAAACCAGTCATCCGGCATATAACGGGTGCTCAGAGCCGTTCTGTTGGATGGATAGAACATGGTCTTGGCCCGGACCAGCTCCAGGTTGTCCCTCTGGGAGGTGGACATGATGGAGGGGATAGCACTTCCGCTCCTAAAGTAGGTGTTAGTTCTCCAGGGCATGTTGGCATTCTGGTTGCCGCTCAGGGCTGGTTGGAAATTCCTATAGCTGGAAGCCATCGTGGAAATGGCTGGCAAGAAGTTGCTGGTCTTGGGCCGTGAGTATGTGGCCGTCTGGGTGGATCCGATAAGCTCCATTTGTGAACCGAAAATACTCTACAGCTTTCTGGGGATGCGAGAAAGATCAATGTTATGATGGCAAAAAATAGGAATTACTGAGCAAACGTTACTCTAAACTGAGTTGTGGTAAGACGTACAATACCATAACGGCTTCATCAGTCAGAGAGCCCATGTTCCCTATAATGTACCTTATCACAACATCTGAATTCACCATACTACTGTATAAATGACTAATGAAAATTCAAGATATCATGTTCATTGATGCTTAATATACAATATCCTAGTTCCTACAGAATCCAGCCATCAGACAAATCCCATTTATTACTTTCTCCCAGGCCCAGAGATCGATATTTGTGGACCTATTGTTTGAGGACCAATCTGGCACTGAGTTTGCATTAAACGCCATTCATATGTCTGCATCTTATTTTCCTTGAAGCCAATACATAACTGCAGAACATGCGTTAAACATGCAGCTAAACTCATTATACCTAATTCCAGCTTACAGTGAAGATTTAGAGCCTTACCAGTCGGGATGCTGCCCTCAGGGTTGCCTCAGGTGTGACTGTAGAGAGACGCTTCTGGTGAGCCGAGTGAGTGAAAAAGAGTGCATGGCAGCTTGCCGTTCTGCATTATTGCATTATTGATAGACAGGCACTCCGGCCAGTCAGACTACCCTGAGGCGCTTTTTTGTTGTGAGTAAAGTGAGTCAAAGCCACATTAGCCAAAGAGTTGCCTGAGGGGCAGTTGCCATGGGAGTAGAGCTAGGAGAGCTTCTCAGACAAATGAAGGACCTTATTATCCTATTCTGTCCTCTTCTATTTGCCCTGTTTATGGTTCTGATGAGATTTCTGTGCTTGTTTTCTCTGCTTGTGATGTGTTTTGTATTGATTTTTTTGTACTGATATACTTTCTTATAGTAGCTTCACGGGTTTTGTTTGTGTTTACTGTCCTGTGTATAATATATTATAGTATAATGTATATTTACATCTTTTAAACGATGTAAGAATATTATAGATATATTTCATATTGTATCTCTGATGTTGGACCAAATCTTTGTATCTACATTTTTGCGTTATTTTGTTTTTTGTTGCCGTTTTCAGGTTTTTACGTCATTTGACGATGCCCAATAGAGATGTCTAAAAAATCTAGTTTCATTTACCAACATTAAAAGTAATATATGCATTTTTTTCATATTCTGTAAAGTTACTGTTTTGGAGTTTTAGGGTTTCCTTCTGACAGCAGCAATATGATATGATGAAATAACCAGACAAAATATGCATCGCCTGGCATGTGTAAGGTGGTAGTAACTTCAGGTTCCTGCAGATGGCACTGCATGAGGATGGTGTGGATATAAATACCTGTGGGGTGTGAGTGATGGGATCCATAGATTGAGAAGAGGTGGTACAGTGCAGTGAAGGTCTCGTTCCATGTGTGGAAAATGGCTCCAGAGCAGATGTTAATGTTTGAATAAAAGGAGTGACTGAGCATGTGGGCGTGGCCAAAGACCATAGTGTGAAGGAAGTAACTGTATCTGCAGATGTATAGAAGTGTATGGCCATAGTATGGGTCTACCAGCAGTGGCTAAAATCCCAGTCTACAGGAAACTCTCAGAATTGTGCCAGGGAAGGCCTCCACCAAGTCTGGAACCAACTGTGCCATTCTTTGATGCAAGAGTGTCTGAACACTGACGTGGCCTACATCCAGGAACTTGTCCAGATCCAATCACTGCTGTTATCCAAGCTTGTAGAGGTACTACACGGTATCAGATATGTTTCACTTGCAACAGCATGCAACAGTTTAGGCAACACTGGTCAAACAACGACACATCCTCTACAGGGAGCAGGCTTCTGCGCATTTTAATCATTTTTATTTACTTTTTATATATAAAATTAATATAGAATCCTGATTGAATCATATTCCCAATAGAGAGAAGAATAAAATGTGTCCTGTGTAAAGGTTATGGGACTATAAAGTGTAGAAATGCTATTTTCAAATTTGTTCTCTGTAGAGGATGTTGTAGCTTAATCTCACTTAGAACCAACACATTGTTGGACCATGGGTATTTTTGTGCTTAGGGCTGTATTTAGTCAGCAAGTTCGACTTCTGATCTATATGAAGTGCTGACGCAGGAGAGCTGCATTTGTGGGCCATTCAGACCCCCTGGTGCGTCTCTGTATGAATCTCTTTTGGCCAGCATTCATCCAGAACCAGTGAATTGGCTGTTACACAATCCAGCCATGCCAAATTAATCACCCATGAAAACAAAAGACAGCCGAGGCAACTGGGCATGCAAGCCCTCCTGAACCACGCACTCAATGCTGTCACACACTGACTGCTCTATTAATTGATCATTTCTACTGTGGCTGCACTGAGATATTATTTTACTTATAGCCTGTAATGAATAGTTCCAGTAGTCTTTTTATGTTATCTTGATAATAATAAGTTTTAGCTGTGTTTATGCTTCTTATTGACTACCGTGACTAAATGCATTGTTAGGATGTTTAAACTCCCATCATGAGGGGCTTTAAGTCTCATATCTACGACACACTGGTCAAAATGAAACTTAACTATTATTGTATCTGTTTATAGGCATGCTTATTTAACTCCTAGAGCTGCACCAGAACAGGATCTTCCAGTTTAGAGACATTAAAGGTCATTCTGGTGATGTATCTTGAAATGTAGGAGGACCTTTAGAAAAAACTACTGCCTATTTGGGTAGAGCTGTTTTTCACTATTTCGTGTATATGAAAGGAAGCCAAATAGCTAACATTGCTACTCCAAAGCCTTACCCTTTTGTAGCCTTATAAGTCCAGGACTAGCGTGTAGTACCTCCAAAAGCACAAATAACAGCTGTGGCATGGACTGGACAAGTCCCTGGATGTAGGCCACATCAGTGTTCAGACACTTGTGCATCAAAGAATTGGGCTGTTGGTTCCAGATTTGGTGGATGCCTTCCCTGGCACAATTCCGAGGAGAATTCCCTGTAGACTGGGATTTTAGCCACTGCTGGTAGACCTGTATGACCGTATGCTTCCATACACCTGCAGATTCAGCTACTTCCTTCACACTATGGTCTTTGGCCACGCCCAAATGCTCAGTCCCTTCTTTTAGCCAATCATTAACATCTGCTCTGGAGCCATTTTCCACACATGGAGCGAGACATTCCCTGCACTGTAGCAACTCTTCTCAATCTATGGATCCCATTACTCACACCCCACAGGTATTTGTTGCCTTATCATCTTCATGCAGCGCCATCTGCAGGAGCCAGAAGTTATTACCACCCTAAACACACATTAATTTATTGTCTGCAGAGCTCAACTTTGGCGTATATATTGCAAATTTTAGATATTATCTTCCGATAACCAGTAGAGTGACTGGGAATGATTCATCAGATAAAGAGGACACCTAGCTGAAGCTAAAGTTAGCAATGTAGCTACCAAGATATGTACTTTACATTCAATTGGTTCATTTTCCCCATTCATGTTACTGCAATCTGCAAACACATAAGTGTGAACCAAGTGTGAGGCCACTGTGTGCTAAAATCAGGACCAGCATGGGTTACCCATAGTAAAGCCCAAAGTCAGTCAAACCAGGTGGCTTATGCAGGTGGCAGCATACCTAAGCTCTGAAGTGAGGTCTTTATGTGTCCCTCACTTATACTGGCTGCCAATAGTATTTAGTATTGGCTCTAAAATGGGGGCCCACATGTGTGGCCTGTGGTTTCATGACTGGCTGACTACAGCACCCAGTTTATATCTTACATTTTAAGCCCATCACTGGGGTGGGCTGACAACATTAAAAACCATCAGCCCACCATTTCATATTACATGCAAGCAATCCAGCCTTAGTCTCTTTGATTTGGACTTTGTTACATTTAGAACACTTAGAACTAAGTGTGCTTTTGGCTTCTGTCTCTCTTAACACGGTCAGTATGTAACACTACCTCAACTGTACATTTGTACTAAATGACTTGACATGACTACATAAAACGTACATTCAAAATTTCTATGCATTACAGTACCCTAATTACCAAATTGCAAATTCAACTGTTACTTGTAAACTATATTTAGGACAATGGTTAAGGCTAGCACTGAGGACTGGTTGGCACCACCAGGATTTCCTATGGTCGTATGAAGTATTTGTGTAATACATGCTGGGTATAGTAATGGGTGAGCATGGCAATTCTCCCATTTATGTAATTTTCATGTACAAAAATAATAAACAGTATATACAGAGAGGATTATGTAAAACCGATGAAGCGAAAGGAGGCAAGGCGTCTATAAAATACATATTCTAAAATATAGAAATATAAAAAATACATAGAAACAGAAGTTCCAGGTTTCAACTCACAACTCACTAGGTTGAAATCTCACTAAGATTTTAGCGTGACGTTTCCAGCTGAGTGCTGAGCGTATGAGGCCACAGTAATGTTCCCAGTCTGTTTTAAAAAGTCCTCATGCTGAAAGGCCCTACCTCAATCCAGATGCAGAGGAAATAGAGGTATTTTGTGTGGAGAAGTCTCCACGATAACAGTCATATTTCTCATGTGTGCTGTAGGGGTGTGCACATATGAACAGGAAGCTCAGCTGGGCGCTGGGATTTTAATCTTGGAGGGGATATATGCTAGTGTGTGTGTGGAAGGGGTTTCACAGCTGCATATATTTACCTCATCCAAATAGTTTTATCTGCAAAGCAGTCACTTGGGTTGCTCACTATATGGTGCAAGTGGGACGCACACCCTTCAAGAATGTGCAGAGGAAAAGGCATATATATATCAATGGATATCCTGTGTTTTAACACATACTGGAAGACATCCCATTCTGGCTAAGCATGAATAAGGCTAAGCATATGTTCAAGTGTCTGGATTTCTTGAATGTTGCTAGTGAAGGTATAATTTAAGGACGTGGTGTTGTGGTTTTTGCTTTGTGGATGAGCTGAGCTTCTTTAGTTTGTTGGTTCTGTTAGATCTAGTGTGATCGGTCTTTAAGGGGACACTGTTTCTAATGAAAAGTTATCTATTTAGTGGGATAGTGTGGCTTAAAATCATGGAAAACTCCATGCTAATGTTGTATTTTGAAGATTTCTAGATATATACCTAAAGCTAGCCTATAGCTTAATGGCTAGGCTAGCAGTCTGGTGGACACCATAGGGTTTTTAAAAGAACGTATGAGGTACTTATAACACACAACAAAAACCACACCTTAAAACCAGATGTATTCCATCAGCGAAGACATGGGGTTTGGTTCTTTAGGTTTGCACTAGCCATTGGCTAGCCATTGTGTTAGTCATTGGCCATTGTAGTCTTAGGCACAGTACCTATTCTATAGCCCTATCCCATTTCAGCCCTTCCCCCCTACCACTTAACCCTAAACCTCCATTTTGCATGTTCATGTTGAGTGGTAGGGTGTCCCAAGTTTTGCCGTCAGAGAGGGGTAGGGTGAAGTGTTGGGGATACAAACCTCTCCAAACAAAGGTTTATCAGGTACACAAATTACCCAGGATGCCTTGTGAATCCCAGACAAGAGTACCGGAGAAGCGACCAAAGAAACCCACAAATCTAAGTATCAATTATAATTAATCACAAAATAACCATTTAATTTTTAGTTTGAGTTTGTTGCTTCACTGTGTTATGGTTCCTTTCTACATAATAAGCATACAAACTGCTAGTAAAGGTACACTGATGATTTGTATACGACAGCCACCGATAACCCACCACCCCAAAGGTAATGGCATATAATGCCCAAATTTATCAGAGAGTGAAGCTGGCTTCTTTTTTGCCAGCTTACTGTTGGAATTTTCTTTCTAGACTCTGATATCATTGCAGACTGGCAGGGTTGCCTACAGAGCACTCTAATAGCCTTTTAGCTAATGAAGCAACAATCAGGTTTTTGGAGGTTTGCCCTGTTTTGGATGGAAAGATTTCCACCACTACCACTTGTAACTATTTTCCAAGTGGCAAAGTGCCATTTGAAAACCTGGGGTGAAAATAAGAAACAGGATTGGGTCTGTAACGAAGGACAAAATAAAGAAGCAAACTTTATGGGTCAAATACATTTAAGATGATCTTTAATATCTCAGGGTTTGAAGTAAACTGTGTCTATTTAGCCAAACCATCATATTAGCCTCCCTGTAGCTCACAGGCCTTTCTATTTGCCTCAGTCTGGTTTAACGTATTTGTGTACGAAGGGTTTTTCCTGTGCTGAGACTAAACAAGTCTTCCAAACAGAGCCACATCCGTCGACAGCATGGTCCAAACTTCCCATCATACTTGGCTACTTGTCTTTAGCTTAAAATAAATTGAATGATGTAATCATTGATATGTGGACAAATCAGTTTATCTCTGCTCTGCTATTACGAGTGTTCAGGCAGCGTGCCATAACAGAGCGACGTTAGTTGCTGTGGCTACCGTTGCTGGTGTAGATAATCATGTCTCTGGTGGAGGGAAATCGGAGCTGTGAATCAGTGAGTCACCTCTCCCACAGCTTTGCACGTCCTTATCAATCATTCATCCCGCAGGAAAGGAGCACACGGGGCAATTGGACACATCACAATCAGCCACAGGTCCTGTTACAGCCAAAGCGGAGAGGCATTCTTCACACTGATCAGCAACCTGTGGGCTTCGGTGCTGAAGAGGCTGATGACATGTCGGACCGCAGCATTGGAGCGTGGGACCTGTTCGTTCTAATCACCATCATCTCAGAGTGCTTTCAGGACATAAAGACTTACCTGGCCTAGCTGATGATTCATTGGTTGTATTTATATTTGCATAGATGTTTTTTATTTTTATCATTTAACACATTTTATTATTCCATAACATGTTAACCCCCCTGTAGACAGCCCCCATAGGGTATATGTCTTCAAATGCCTCATCTCAAATAGTATTTTATCATTGGTAACATCAAATAATACATTAGATGCTTAACTAAAGTTAGTTGTTACATGCCTACTTAACATTTTGTTTGAGCATTGTAACCTTTGTTAAGGTATTACTTCATATTAGCTAATGTATTACTTCCAGTAAGTTTGTCAACACTTATGGAAAAATTTTACCCCATTATCACTGGTTATAGGAAAAGTCATTATGTGTACAGTTTTGTAGCTCCTTCTTTTTATTGTAAATAAAAGTAGACTGAGACCAGTTAACATATAATGCAAATGTAATAACAATGTAATAAATATGTAATTATGCAGTAATACATACAAATAATGATGCAATATGACTCATATCTACCTTACTGAACTTATCTCGTACTATAAGCCTTCACGTGACCTTAGGTCTCAAAGTGTGGGCTCTCTATTAGTGCCTAGAACTAACAAAGCTACATCGGGGAGCAGAGCCTTTTTTTTATACAAGGCCCCCCAGCTTTGGAATAATCGACCTGTCAGTGTTCGGGACTCAGACACAGCCTCAGTCTTTAAGTCCAGGCTTAAAACCTACCTGTTTAGTCAAGCTTTTGGTAATTAGTCTTTTCTTTCTGATAGATAAAAGGTGCAGGTCTAGGGGTCCACTGACAGAGAGTGTTTGGTACTGGGAATGTTGGTCCTGTCGTCCCGCTGCTATTCGTGTTCACTCAGGTTTGTTAACGGTGAAGCAAAGGGGCGCTGACTTCTCAGGGAGCCCTCATGTCTGTGTGACCTTCTGGCTCTCCCTTTTTAGTTATGCTGTAATAGCCAGGCCTGCCGGAGTCACTGCTGCACTCTGTTAACACCGTACAGTGTGTTCAGGTCTTCTGTCAGAGCTAACAGTCTGTCTGTTCTCTCTGTCTGAGCTGAACTGCTGCCCGTCCTGTGCGGTCTGATGCTGTTGCTACATCTGCTCTGACTGGGAGCCACTGGGAGCCTTTAACCCCCGCGGAGCTCCGGGCTGTCCTGCACTGTGGAAGCTTGGCCTGCGCCTGCTGACCCTTATGAACCACCAACATAATTACAGACTAATCAGACATTACACTCTGCTTTCTAGTGCTGTATGGTATCTGGTGTTGACCCGAGGAGGATGCTTTCCCCCTTTGAGTCCTGGTTCCTCTTGAGGTTTCTTCCTTCCTAACTAAGGGAGTTTTTTCTTGCCACTGTGGCCCTCGGCTTGCTCATTGGGGGCTCGAACACCAGATTCTTTGTAAAGATTCTTTGTAAAGCTGCTTTGTGACAACATCTGTTGTAAAAGTGCTATAAAAATAAATGTTGATTGATTGATTGATATATCTGTGAAAACATGTATAACCCTAGCCTTACATGAGGTATACTATCTAAAGAGGCAGGAGGAAACTAATTTACTGCTATTTCCTCACTGAAATATTTATATTTAATAATTTTTTACCTAATATTTACCTAATATTTACCATAAAACACATTAACATATGTATTAACTGTGTGCACCAGGTGTAGTGCTCTCTACTGCCTTTAGGTCACTGGTTGTTCATTTCATTGCCCTGTAGTACTTTCTGTGTACTAGCTTTGCTAAAGCAAAATAACACTGCCTGACTGTCCTGCCAAGTCCAGTCTGCCCAGCCAATAGCCTTAGGGTTAGTGTATGAGGGCCGAAGTCATTAGACTGGGAGGTGCGGATGTGTGGTGTATCTGCACTTTAATTTCCTGCCAGCTTAGAATGCCAGGTCACTTCGGTGTATAGTTTATCCCTCATAGCTGAGAGAGCACTTCTCCTGGGACAGCTTGCATCAACAGCTCTGGCCATTGATAGGAGTTGGAGTTACAAAGGTAGGTTTACAGATGAACTGTAAACAAAGGAAGCTCAGATTTAAGAGGTGTTAGCTGGTCCTTGAGCGCAAACACATTCGATTCGCCAGTCTCGCTCTCACAGTGTGCCCAGTGAGGTCACAACAGCCCAACCAATCAACAGTCGACCCTCAGTGTGCTCTAGAAGGCAGACGCACTGTGACATCCCACAAGCCTTCAGCCTAGAACGTGAGTGAAAGGTTATAGGAGGCTATATATGTAGCAGCCTTGCGCCTCTCGAGTGGCCTGGGTGCTCTGCTGCGTTCCACCGATGTGTGAGGGGCCAAAGTAAGCCTGCAGCCAGTGTAACAAACACCTCTAACACTCTGACTGATGAACAGAATCTATTTAGCCTGTTAGTGTTAGCAAAAACAAACGGGAATCCTGAAAATTCCTTGAGGACTTGTCTAATACACTGAAAGCCCTGACGCTACTTCACCTTAGTAATATTTGCCTGCTTCATGTTGTTCTATTAGGACTGCCGTATACATACTGTACCCACTGAACAGACCGCTTTTACATTCATGTATTATTTAAAAAACTCTATTTAATATACAGCTATTGTTTGGTGCAATAAGTCAGTATTTCAATGGCTCTCATGAGCACCTTACCCTAACTACCCACTGTCAGTTTACAATTTCTGTGACACTGTACAATAATACCAAAGCTGACTGGTCCAATGTTAATAGTATTTAGTTTGTAGTATGATGTTTACACTGTTTACAATGTTACTGCCATGTCTATTATGTTTATCAATGTGCAATATTTAACAACATGTAAATTAATTTTATATCTGTCTATGCTATCTAATATATCTGCCTGTTTTCTATGTCCACTACGTAATCTTGTTCATCTGTGGGTTACCTGTTGTACAGTCTGAATGACCATAAAGGTCATTTTGACTTTTGCCTTGATTACTTTCTTGCAGTTAATTAATATCACTGAATCCAGAAAAGTTGTTTATGACGTCGGTTTAAAAATTTAAGTGTATGTGGTTTAGTGAGTAGAATAAACTTAAAAAGACAAACAGTAAGAAATGCAATATTGCAACATTGGATGGACTTTACGTTTTGGGCGTCCTAACCGTGAATGTGTAGTAGTCAGTTTGGTTGTAGCAAGAGCACAATTACTGCCAATCCTATCATCCATGCTAACACGGTGTTGGAGTATTGTCAGGAAAAAGACTCCGGATCGACGTTTGCAGAGTTGAAAAAACAAAGCCGATTTATTATAAAACACAGGCTAAGCAACAATGACAAACCAGATAAAGAGGAAGGAAGAAAGCGTAGTCAGGGTCAGGACACAGGAGAAAGCAGTCAGCGAAGGCGACCAAGTTTAAAGGGAAAAGCTAAAGAAGGGTAGATAATCCAGAGCAGAGTTCAGAGACCAGATAACAAACACAAACCGATATAGGGGATAGCAAAAGGAGTAGCCAAGAAACAAACGAGAGTCAGAACCAGAATAACCATGAAGAAAGTAGAACGCTCAGAATTGCTATTAGATAGGCAAAGCTTTGCGAAGAGTATCTGAAAACCCGGACTTTAAATACAGACACATTTGAGTCAGCTGACTAGAACTCAGGTGATCGCGAACGAATTGGCACATCCGTGCGCGAGCACGTGGAGCTGACGTCATCAAGCGATGTCCTCTGGGAAGTGGAGTTTGGTAGAGCGGGAGGAGCAGGAAGGCCCGGAAGCGTGATAAGTTTGCAGTTCTGAAGACTCTTTATTAAAGAGGTTTCTTTTACATCTCAGTTTGTGATCACCACAGTTATTCCACTGCCATTGAATATACTATGAGGATGTAGCTACATAAACTTAAAAGCTTAAATTTATGCAACAGTGCAGTTTGTGTGATGTAAATTTATATTTCATGTGTTAAACTTAAAAGTTTAAGTGTATGTAACTCTATGTATAATTTGAATGTATAAACTGAATTCATTAGAGGCAATGTAAAGTAAACTTAATTTATTAGGGTATACAGAATTGCACTGTAATACAGTATATATAGTTTTGTCACGCCTCCGGGCTTTCCTGCTCCTCCCGCTCTCCCACTTCCCAGAGGACATCGCTTGATGACGTCAGCACCACGTGCTCGCGCGCGGACGTGCCAATTCGTTCGTGATCACCTGAGTTTTAGTTACCTGACCCAAATCTGTTTGTATTTAAAGTCCGGGTTTCTGAAAGCTCTACGCGAAGCTTTGCCTACCTGGTAGCAATTCTGAGCATTCTACTTTCTTGATGGTTATTCTGGTTCTGCCTCTCTTTTGGTTCTTGACTACCCCTTTTGCTACCCCCCCTTTATCGGTTGGTGCCTATTATCTGGTCTCTGAACTCTGCTCGGCTTTATCTACATCTCTTTCGCTTTTCCCTTTAAACTTGGTTGCCTTCGCTGACTGCTTTCTCCTGTGTCCGGCCTGTGCCTGTCCCTGACTACGCTTTCTTCCAAACTCAGTTTCAGATGCCTTTCAAAGAAATCCGCAAGGAATGTCCACACCTCCACAGTCCAGTCTTAGAAACTGATGGATGTTCTGTTTCTCACAAGTGATGCCAAACAACATAAATATAAAACAGAATAATAACTATAACCCATGTGGCCGTATTACCTTAAATGTTTACACGTAAAAGCAATGTGGCCTTGGTTACCTAAACATGCAAATAAGGAAAGTTGTAGAAGCACTGTAGAAGCTTGAAGGCTAGCAGGTGAACCTCTTGACTTTTATGACCTTGGATCTTTGGAAATGAATCCATGCATGTAAAGATAAAGACAGACAGATTGAAAGTCACATTTGACAAGTGGATATTGAGTGCAGCGTGATGTTAGTGCAAGTGCAAATTGATGTAACATGGAGCTCAAGGCATCCGAGGGCTCAGCAAGGATGGGTTTCATCTTAGCTGGGAGACGGAATAGAGAGGGGACGGAATAGAGTGAGAGACAGAGAATCTGACTCTGGAGAACTGAGGGCCAGCATAGCTTGCTTCAAATTTCAGCCATGCAATGGGTGTGGCAGTTTGTTACCTAAGCTGAGAGGAGATGTATTGGTCTACCATAACCTCATTCCTTTTCCAGATCAATGTTAGTTTAATCTTTGGACCCTAAACTTGGTATTGTTGCTGTGTTACTTGAAATAGCGGTTTGCCTGTATACGAGTAGATAGATAGATAGATAGATAGATAGATAGATAGATAGATAGATAGAGACCCTAGTTTAAGGAGTTAAAGGGGTTAATTATAGGCAAGCTTTTGCTCCTGAATGTCAATCTGGAGCACACTGAACATGGACACGAAGGAAGAATCACTGTTTACTATCCAAACACAATTCAAGCTCAGGAAACACAGATTGGGAGGAGCTGCATAGAAAGTCAGGAAGGGTCTTTTGTTTACTTTTCCCCTCAACATGCTCACAAAGTCCATCATGGAACATCCTGTTCTTGAAGAGAGCTTTCTAAGGCACTTAAAATAGGAAGCAACTATAAATTAGAGAATGGAGACCCAGAACCTGGATCCACTATACCATCCTAAGCAGACTCTAACAGAATCTCTATTTATTAATACTGGTGTTGTAGATATCACACATGACCAGAGGAGTAACTGAGCCATTAACCCGGAGGGGCTGACAGTTACCCCCCACAGAGACTGATGTATAAAGTAAAGTAGCTTTATTGTTATTATACTTCCAGAGTACAGTTCTGTCTTTGCATATCCTAATACCCCTGAAACAGAGAGGGGCCATGCTCAAGGGCCCAATACCGGCAACTTAGCAGACCCAGGGTTTGAACCCACAACCCTGGGATCCCAGCAAGCAACTGTCTATAGCTCTAGCCACAAGGTCATCCTGCGGAAACTACAGAAGCCGGCGTGATGTAATGGTTTGGACAGTTGTCCCCAGGCTCCCATGTTTGTGGGTTCGATCCCTGGGTCAGAGCACAGGACAAACCATGATACAGCACCCCTGAAACACAGAGGGGTTATGGGTCATGCTCAAGTGCCCAATACTAGCAACTTTGCAGACCTGGCGACTGAACCCACAAGCCTGGGATCCTCAGAAGCAACTGTCTATAGCTCTAGCCACAAGGTCACCCTGCAAAAAATACAAAGGCAGGGGTGACTTAGTGGTTAGGCAGTTGCTCCCAGATTCCCATGGTTGTGGGTTGAATTCCAGCGTTAGAGCACAAGACCAACCATGATACAGTACCCTTGAAATAAAGAGGGGTTATGGGCCTTACTCAAGGGCCCGTCAGTGGCAACTTAACAGACACAGGGCTTTAACCCATAGCTCTGGGATCAAGAAACTGGCCAGAGCTATTAGGCTAATGTTGCTAATAAACACTATATATAAAATCTGTTAGATTACTAAATCCCTCATCTCGACACTATCAATCCACACTCAGGCCTTCAATAGGGTTGTTCTATATGCAGTTTAGAACATAGTATGTTTCACTTTTCTCCATGTATAAGGTAGTAGTAAATTCAGGCTCCTGCAGACAGGACTGCACAACGGTGATGGGTCTATAAATGCCTGTGCGGTGTGAGTGACGGGATCCATAGATTGAGAAGAGGTGCTACAGTGCAGGGAATGTCTCGTTCCATCTGTGGTAAATGGCTCCAAAGCAGATGTTAATGATTGGCTAAAAGGAGTGACTGAGCATTTGGTCATGGCCAAAGACCATAGTGGAGGTGTTTGGAAGCATACGGTTTTACGGGTCTACCAGCAGTGGCTAAAATCCCAGCCTACAGGAAACTCACCTCGGAATTGTAATGGGTAAGGTATCCACCAAATCTGGCCTGACTGCCCCAAATTCTTTGATGAGTGTCTGAACATTGGTGTTGCCTAGAAACTTGTCCAATCCATGCCAAATCAAATTGCAGCTGTTATTTATGCTCGGGGAAATTTTGCACGGTAGGCATGTTTCAAGCACCGGTAATTAATATTTGGTCCAGTGAGCTTATGGTCTAGAACGTAGTATAGAAAATATATAGAACTTCACCACACCATGTAGCTAAACGCTGCAATCGATCTTCAATAAGTCTGCAGAGACGTCTGAGAAGCTTTGAGGATATATTTAGAAATTTTTTATTATGACTTCTAGCCTAGCTCCATTGCTCAGCTAAAATGGCTTCAAGGCTTCAGACGACAGAGATGTTTCAGCTGTGTGGATATTTAGGGTAGGGGGACAGTTGTGGACATTTATTTGTTTTCCATATCCCTTTAATAGTTTGATAACCTGAGAGAGCTTTCCAGATTCTACAGTCTGCAGTATGCACAGTGACCAAGAGCCAGAGCAGTGCTCATATTGGGGTACGGAATGTCACAGATATGCAGCCGCATCGTGCGTCATTCAAACACATGCCTGTTACATTCCAAGCTTTAATAAATCTCCTAAATATATTCCTCAATGTGTGGTCCGTTTAACAGATCATGAGAGCATTTCCATCATTAGCAATGTCACATTTGCCACACTTCTTGCTAGAATATTTTAACCACTTTAAAAATCTATAAGACATAAATGAAAATGTTATTGATCGTTATGAACGGTGTAGCAGGTTTGCAAAGTGATTTTTCAGTACAGCATTTGGACACATGATATTTGATAATTGTGGTTACTCCTCTAAATTTCCATTGTCAATATTGTTCTCTTTACAAATGCCAGTTTACTTGCCCAGTATCTGAGGGAATCTGATGGTTTTCAGTTCTCCACTAATGAGGTATTCAATAAATGAGCATTAGTCTAAAGCACATCATGCTACACACTAGGGCTGCCCTCTAGAAGTCGACGATTCAAATTGTCAGTCGGCGACCTTTAACTCGACTGACAACAGTGACCTTTTTTTCTCTTGTAAAACAGACTAAAGCTTACAGAAATGCACAAGAACTTTAAGAATGTAAAAAGACATTTAATAACTATTAAAGGGGAATAATAAATATATATTAAAGGTCTAGCTGGGCTGTGACGCATGCCTGCTAAAAAACTAAACCCACGTGACGACGTGCGCTGGCGCTTCACCGCTAAGGAAGCTGTGAAGCTGAGAAACACGGGGGGAGCGATGTCTCAGAGAAAGTCTGGAGGAGCTTCTGAAGAAGAGAATCTGAACAAATTAAACCAAATTTAGATTAGAACAAATTAAATTCTGCTCGTCATTCAGTCAGACATCCAACACTGCTCCAAACGAGGGAGCTGACTTTCGGTTTAAACGTAACGGCTGTTTGCGGTGAAGGAGAAACGGAGCGGAGACGTTTGTTTTATCATAACTCCCTTATTTTAGAACCTAAATTACAGATATGTTTATTTATTCGTCTACAGCTGAGATTATTTTTATTTAAAGATAAGTACAGTCACTTAATCTGCCTGCTGATAAACGAGAGATAATGATTCCAGTGCAGGTAATATAATAATTACACGATTTCAGGTTTATCATTCTTCTTTTCATCAATAAATAATATAAATATGGACTAATTTGGTTTTATTTAGCAGGTCATTATTTATGAGAGATAAAAGCCGAAGGGTCCTCCTACTGAAGAAGCTGTTAGAAGTGAAATAAAAAAGACTATAAGCTATAAGTGCTAATGTTTAGCATAAATACGCGCTGCTGCCCGGCGCTGTATCCTGTAACTAAATCAGGCTCCAGTTCAGATCGATCATCATAAGCCCCGCCTCTTTCAGTTCAGGAATATGTTCCTGTGACTCTGCTGACTTTCTAAATGAGGAGGATCAGATCTGAACCGTATGCAGACTGATTTACTGAGTACTAGATAATGTACATGGAGAAAAAAACGTGAACGAATAGTCGAATCGTCGACCAGGACGGGCGAATCGGATTCTACTGACAAAATTCTGAGTTGGGTACAGCCCTACTACACACCAATGCCACACAGGGGTGTCAGGGGAGGGATAGCACCTCTTAGACTGAAGAGGAATGCTGCTTCCTGAAAGCCAAAGTGGTAGAAAGGACGGAATGAAAGAAGCAGGACTGTGGTGGAAGCAACACAATGTGGATTTCAGCAGACCCTGACTGGAGTGAGGACACCTGAATGACACCTGGCTAGGATGCCTGGGTGGATTTGCTGGTGGAACAGGATAGTGCCCTGGTGTTATTGACCCTTCAGTGACACTGGTGGTGGCAGGTGGTGATGGTGTGGTTGGCCGTGGCCAAGAGTTAGGGCTTCACTTAAGCGCTATGCTTCCCTGGTGTTCTTCTATGCCAATGCCTCCAGTTATCTCATTTAGAGTACAGGAACCCAATACAGGGCTGTGTCTCATCCACACTTTTCTTCAACCCTGCCATATAGCATTGACATACCCAAGCTATAAACATTTAATATGATGTTATGAGTTGTTATGACTCATTTTGTTCAGAAATTTTAGTGTCAATCCCATTACCATTTTCATGCCATAACATTTGGTGCTGTTATTGCAGTTATCAATACCAGAATCAGAACACCTGAATTACACCTGGCTAGGTTGCCTAAAGGGCTGCTGGCCTCTGAGACCTGCTAGTGGAACAGGATGGTGGCTTAGTGGTGTTGGACACCCTGCAGTGATTCTTCCAGCAGGTGTTGATAGTGTGGTTAGCCAATGCCGAGAGCTCGGGCTCCAGTGTACATGTGGACTACCATTGCCTTCACTTAAGCGCTATGCATCTCGATTACAAGAACACAATACAAGGCTGTGTCTTATCCACACTTTTCTCAAACTCCATATTACACTGACATAGCCATTCTAGAAACAATTAATATGATGCTATGCGTTGCTATAATTGCTATAACTAGCATTTCCCATGCCATAACCTCTGTTGCTGTTATTACAATTACCAGTACTGGTTCTATAACTGAGCATGACCTGTAATGGCAATAAATGACATATGCTGTGACATGTTTATGGCATTAGGTCAATGTTACATAGCCCAGTTCAAAGAAAGGAATTAGGGCCTAGTTTTTTTTCTCTGGAGCACGGTGGTATTTTTAGAGTGCAGACTTGAGATTTATTTTCGCATTCTTAACTGCAGGTCTGGGGGAGAAAGGCCTAGAAGGGCAGTATAAGGTTACACAGTGGAACCAAATGGGCGCCTCAGATCAGAGATCAGATTAGGACAAACCTCAGTGAGAGCAGACAAAGAGGGAACTTATGACTTTGAGCAGTGCAGAAGTTCTCATTATGCAGGCCCAGCATAGCTGCGCATCAAAGAGATCTTTATATGGGATGAAATGGAGTAAAATGACAAAACAATCGTAGGATCCTCTCTGAGGCTCAGCAGACGAACTCAGAAACCTCTATACGCTGAATAAACAATGCTGTTTTACTTCATTCCGGTTGTAAACTGAGTTACTGCTGTATTTGAGGCCTGATTCCTGCCCTGTGTCTAAAATAGCCTCCATTCCATCACCTATCAAGGGATCTAACCAAGATCTTCGGGAGCACTGTAATGTAGTGTCAGGTTAACTGGCTTATAGTTTAAAGTAAGTGTGTTGCATGACATTACATCTTTTAGGAAGTCACATTTTACATGGGCCCATACCCTTATGAAACGATAATATATGGCAATGTATTGGAAAATATAGTGCAATATATTAAATAATACAATGTCATATATGGGAAACAAGTGCATATATTTTGCATATATTTATATAGTGATAAATATATTACAATATATTGTATAATACATAAGGAATTGCCGCTTATATATATTGTATGTATGGTAGTATAATATATATTTACTTATATATTGTAATATATTTCATTTTATATGTAATAGACATCATATGTATTTCTCCATATGTGTTTGGATATATATATATATATATATATATATATATATATATATACATATGTGGCAATATATATATTCTATATATATAATATATAAGCGTCAGTTTTGACAAATATGTGAGAATAGGGGTGTTTTTCATACATACATGTGCCAAATATGATGCTGCGTGGAGTGTTCGTGCCTTCTTGGTGGTATATTACTCCGTACATATATAAAACTGCAACACATAGTTTGTCCTCTGATAAATATGATGTCTATTACATATAAAATGAAATATATTACAATATATAAGTAAATATATATTATACTACCATACATACAATATATGAAAAGCGGCAATTCCTTATGTATTATACAATATATTGTAATATATTTATCACTATATAAATATATGCAA
>JAMWET010004304.1:452500-460000 GCA_024036415.1 Prochilodus magdalenae
GAGGCCAAAAATCGTATTTAATTTGAATGGAAGTCAATGGAACCAGACGTCTTCCCAAACTGTTTTGGGCCATTTCTGTTGGTCCATACTTCATTAAATTTCCACACAGTGTAAATAGCAGCTCATGTGATCAAATGAGTCATTAAAAGTAAAAATCAACGAAAATGGAGATGCATGGTTTTCTTTGGACAGCGACGTTACAGATGTCTACTGTCTAGTTCCCTAGGTCATAGGGAAGTGCCATCCTGTGTAGTGTATATTGGTGAGGGAACTGTAGCGTAGGTAGCTTTGTAATTCTGTTATCTAGCTAAATACTTTAGTTGAGTAGGCTAGAGAGGTTCAAATGAGATTCTCTTTGGGGCTGTCCACAGTGCAGTTCTTCCCGTGTGATACATGGTCTGATATCCCAGTGTTTTACTGTGGTGGGCTTTAATAAAATGTTGTGAAGCTCTCATGTTTATTCCTCATGCTTTTATACATCAATCACTGGTTCTAATTTAATGCCATGTACTTCTAATCCTGCAGCCCCCTATAGCAAATGGGGGCTGTAACACACATGAGCAAGAACATCAACATGCCAATGTGTCAGAGTGCATTAGCGTCAAGTTGGCCATCTGCAGGCTTGGAGTACAAGCCAGCTGTATGAACAGCCCAGCCAGTTCCTGCTGCAGTTTGGCATTGTGGTTCCTCACTTTGATAGCCATACAAATCATGCACATCCTTTTTTTTTTTTGTCTTTAAGCAGCTTCCTGGTTTTATAACGGACCCCTTCTCCTTTTTCTCCATTCCTTTCTTTAGCTAACCCATTACAATTTAACCCCCCACCCTCCTCCAGTTGTTATCTTTATGCCTTGTTCCTGGGGTAGCAGCATTGGTGTGATTCGCCACTGGCCACACACTGAGATTGCAGGCTGCTAATGTATCTGGATGCGTGCACTCCAGTATTGGCCCAGTGCATGCTTTTTTGTTCTGGGTGGTCTCCATTCATTTTATATAGGGCTACATTAAAAACTCTGCTGGGTTTATATGTACAGTTTCTTTCTCGATCACTCTTTCAGTGGCCCACACACACAGATGTCCACTGGGACTTGTCTCGATCCTCCCGAAGGCCTGTCTACTGCTGTCCAGGTAAGAACTTCAAGAGCATTTAAATATTAGAGCAAGGTGTGCCGGAGCTGAGCTCTCCAGGGTGGTAGATCTCCAGGACTAGGAGTAATTACCCCAGTCAGAATGGAGAGGAACTAACCAGACACTTAGGCTTGGCTTTTGGTGGATTACAATGGCTGCATGTCGTCGCTGTCCAAAGAAAAACATGCATCTCCATTTTTGTTCATTTTCACTTTTATGCCTCATTTGATCACATGAGCTGCTGTTTACGTTGTGTGGAAATTTCATGAAGAATGGACCAACAGAAAAAGCTCAAAACTGCTTGGAAGGATGTCTGGTTCCATTGACTTCCATTAAAATTAAATGAGGTTTTTGGCCTCTCCTGTAAAGTTGCCATTTTGGAGATACCTTTTTTTTGGGAGGACAGCGGCGATATGTTAACACGTCTAAGTCAAAAAGCAGAATTGAGTGAAATCTGAGGCTTGAAGAAAGTCACCCTGTCACCCGTTTTGGGTTGGGAGTTGACTAGTCTGGATAGCCTCAGGGTGGCTTGGTGGCGCAGTGGGTAGCACAGTTGCCTCACAGCAAGAAGGGCCTGTGTTTGATTTCGGTGTGGGGTTTGAATGTTCTCCTGTCTCTGCGTGGGTTTCCTCTGCTTGCTCTGGTTTCTATCTGCAGTCCAAAGACATGCAGTTTGGTGAATTGGACATCCCTGCTTTGGACTGGCAGCCAGTCTGGGATGGTTCCTAACTTCTGTCCATTGAGCACTAGAATAAGCTTCAGCAGCCTGTGTGGTCCAGAAGGATAAGCAGCTCAGAAAATGAATAAATGGATTAGCTCACTGTGGCTATAGCTCTCACTATCAGTCCATGCAAAGTTTTGGTCTCCCTAACTCTTTTCTAAATTTTGGCTTTGTATTTCTGGACTGTTGCTCACCATAATGTGCAGTTCTGAGTCTCTTGTTTTGTAATTTGACTTTATTCTCGTCTGCTTGGAGTTTTATTCTTGGTTTTCTTTTGGGGTTGAGTTTGATTCACCCAGACCATGCTCGTTTGCATTGGTATAGTGATGCAAGGCTATGACTTTCCTGGCAGTCAGTTATATGTAAATGCATTAATAGACACTTCTACTGTCATGCACTGTTTGAACACAGCCACTGCTGTTTACACTGTATGTAAATTTCATGATGAATGGACCAATAGAAATGGGCCAAAATTGCTTAAAAAAAAGTCAAGTTGCCAGTTTGGAGATATTGTTATTCTTTGGACAGAGATAATATATACATAAATGGTCTCTATGACTTGAGCTGGTCATTTGCTGCAGTGTGTCAGTGCATCCACCGTGCTGGTAATGGCAAGACTGACCTGTAGGTGAATATGGAAACTGCATTTTTCTTTTTCTAGAATGCTTCAATCTGATTTCCGTTAATCTTTCATGTTCAGGGCTTTATGATCTACTATGCAACATTCCAGTTACTTTGAGTCTTAATAGTTATAATCCATGTTGTATGCTAAAGACAGGAGTTCCTATCAGTGTTCGGCTTGTATGAATTTTTTTAAAAATGTGGTTGGAGTGGTGCAAAGGAGAAGACCATAGTTCAATTCCCAGACTGGGGGACTCTACTACACCAATAGAGTCCTTGGGCAAGTACCCCTAACACTACATTAACCTGTAAAGGCAATTAACCCTGTAAGTCTGGATGAAATGTGCAGTATGAGAATTTGGCAAACTAAAGTAAGAATGTGACCATATGGATTAGGGAGTGAACATGTAACAGTGTTTATATAAATAAATATATAGTGTTTGTATAAAAGTTACCTCAAAAGACTTGATCATCAAAAGAATTAGCCGATTTAATTGTTACACCAGTGAGAACACTAAACATTGGAGTCTTGCAGCCACCCAGTAATGCACATGTGCTTCAGTGCTCAGGTTGCTGAGTGTTTGCCTTGGAACTGTTATTTAGTGGACTTGGAGTGCTAAGAGTGTCTCCAGGATGCACTAGACACTACTGACCTTCCTGTTCAGGAAGAAACCATCACTCAGGAACGTCCCCTGTGTAAATGAAGAAGGTGGAGTGGCTGGTCTAAGGTGATTAGTAATGATAGAGGGAGGAACAATGGAACATCACTCTCTCTCTTTACAATCACTATCCATTTGCTCAGATGTTTTCCCTCTTTCCCATGTACCAAGCAAGATATGTACCTGGCTGGTGAAAATATAACCAATATGCCAAATATATTAGCCCACCGTTTGCTGATGGAGTATACAAAGTATAGCAAGTTGGAGGAGGGAAATGTTTTGCACCTTCATGGTTCAATTATCAATACCTGATGACAAAACAGGTCTTCAGTCCTTCGAAATAAAGAGGGCGCCTTGGACAGACCCACATTTTCCAAAAAAATCCTCAATAAGTTTCCTATCGTATTGAGATGGGAGGTTGGTTATCATGTAATCACCTTCATGCACACAATTTGGTTACCTTGTATGTTTACGGTTGAAGTAACTTCAGGCTCCTGCTGATGGCGCTGTATGTGGAATATGGGGCTATAATTACCCACAGGATCCATAGATTGAGAAGAGGTGGTCTAGTGCTATAAATGTCTGATTCCATGTGTGGGAAATGGCTCCAAGGCAGATGTTAATGATTGGCTAAAAGGAGCTATTGCTTTCGGGTGTGCTAAAGACCATAGTGTGAAGGAAGTAGCTGAGTTTGTAGGTGTGTGGAAGTTTACGGTCGTGCCATCAAATATCCAACACTACCGGAAATTCAGGGGAATTGAATCTACAGCAAGAGGCCTGTGGTTAGTAGTGACCTCCCCTAACTTGTTTCCTCTGGTGTTTAAATAAAAGAGCTCTTAGAGCACAACCAAGATCTCCCCTGAGACCTTTTACATTAGCCCTGTGGCTCCAGTGAAAAACATGACAAAGAAGCTGATTGGCTGTTGGCTATATAACCGTTTAATTTAGATTTGTTAAGTAGCAATCACTTTACATGTATCTTCCTTGTTTCCAGTAGCCTGGCTCTTTCCTTCTGTAAAACAGGACAATCAGGGGCCGGGGACACAGTAGAGTGTCTCTGGAGAGCACATGTTCGGCAGCCGCGAGTCTGGCAGCAGAAGAGCAGGCCAAAGCCCCGTCGCACTGAGGATGAATACAGGGCTCTGTTCACTGTGCCAGTCATCACATTCCAGCCGAGGCACGGCCGAGCGGGGGGAGCAGCCGCCAAGCCTGGCCAGACTCCCACTCTCAATGCAGCAGGTCATGGAGCGTCCAGCCTGCTAGCAGCTAACACACATTGGCCACTCACGGCTGCAAAATGCCCCTGCCTATTGTCTGCTGGTATTCTCTGATGTAGGTGTGCTAGCGATCCAGTCTTAAGAAATCTTTCCAGTTAGTGTGATGATGAACCTTGTCACCCTTTAAATTAGTCAAGATGTCTTTGGTGTCTGCTGCTTCTTTACGTTTGCGCTGCAGCTAGGAAGCCAGTCTGAATAAGCAATGGTGCTAATTAAAATAAAAGCAATTGAGATGTGATCATCAAATAGATGTGGTTGTGATTTGATATCATCAGTCCATTAATAATGCTGATATTAATGGACGAAAGCAGGGTTGTCCACAGATCCTGACACTTCAGTCAGTACAGAGTGCTCTTTATAACCTCTGGTGTTTTTCTAGAGGTTTGTTTCAGAGATTAGTTACCTTATGGGTTAGCTTTGGTGCTGAGATTCATTACTCTAGTACCCCCTCCTGGTGCAGTTCCAATGGTCTGTCATAGTGCTCAATAGCTACAACCTGACACGCCATCACAACAGTTCTGGAAATGCACTAATACAGTGCTAATATTTTATTGGTAGAACCCACAGCACACGTTCCCAAGCCTTCAGAACCTCAGAACAGTTCAAGCTATAAATATTATACACATCAGGTCAGTCAGCAGACCCGACACTCACTAGCGTGATGTCACTGAGTTGTGACATCAGCACTCGTGAGTGAACTGACTCAAAAGTATCACCCTCATGTTGACTCATGGACACACTAGACCAACCATTTTGGAAGATGTCTGAAGTGGCATCAGAAAAGTAATATTTTTGATCATAAAAAAATCTAAATTCTGTTGGTGTGTGATGGCATTTCAGAGTAGCCCAGGGTCTACTGAGCATAATGTATGGCATGTGACTTTCCCAAGTACATGCCTTATTGTTTTACATATAAAAATGATTATTGACCATAATATCAAAACACTTATGAAAGCTTACGTAAAAAAAAAAAAAAAAAAAAAAATATATATATATATATATATATATATATATATATATATATATATATATATATATATATATATATATATATATATATATATTTTTTTTTTTTTTTTTTTATTTTTTTATTTATATATATATATATATATATATATATATATATATATATATATATATATATTTTTTTTTTTTTTTTTTATATTTTTTTTTCATTATTTAAAAAAAATTAAAGAAATAATGAAGAATAAAGTATTTACATGTGACCTTTGGAGCTCTTAAACAGAGTTGGTAAGACTGCAGCCTTGCACGCTGAGGTTCAGATAGTAACGGTGGTGCAGATGGTAACCTCAGCACCGAGTTTAATTTTAACATGATGGCACTCAGCTGATTAGAGTAATCAACATAGTCATTTACATTTAGAGTACTCCAAGTTCATGTTGAGAGATTTCATGCCTGAGCTCTGGTGCAGCCCAACCAAATGCACAGACCTAAACAAAAGTGCATCCCAAAATTCAGGCCGCTGTTTGTTTTAGGTATTATGGATGGCAGCATGCCAGTACAGAGCCAGAAAGCTCAAAGTGTTTCGTTATTAAGTATTCGTTATTAGTATTCTGTTGAAAGGACCGTTTTAGCACTTCAACCAATCATGCATACAGTCAAGTTCATCTTACCAACACCGGGCGTTTCCTCACCAGGCACTCAGTGTAAGAGGGCTTGGCTAGTTTACTAGCTATGATGTTTATATCAAAGATCCCTCAAACACGCCCTTTCTCTCTGGCCTTGACTTCTGAACCTCCAGGTCCAGTAGAATTGGAAACGTTTCCTGCCACACGTTCGGGATTTCCTCTGCCAGACTTGACTCATGATGCCAGAGCAGAAGCATGGGCCTTTTTTCCGCAGCCGTCAAAGGGAATAGAAAGCTCAGTTCCCCTGTAGAGATGACTGTGTTGGCAGTCAAGTAAAAGGAAATTATGGATTTCTGTAGTTTGTTCAGTGCACCTGCATGCTAATTAATGAGTCTACTGGGGGGGGCGTGCAACTACTGTTCCTTAACACCAAATTGCCAAATGTTAGCATTTTTAATTTCAAGTAAATTCACCTTACTGTATTTTTATGCTGTAATGTAAACTACCTTTATAAAAAAAAAAAAAAAACAGTTGTAATTGAAAAATATTAATTTACCCTCAGGGGCTTTCTGCAGGTCTGAGGACCGAGCATTTGCCTGGTGAAAAGTGGCACCTCTGCTAATTAGTGCTGTGCTAACAACAGGTCCTAGAACAGTATGTTTTGACTACAGTTCTGGAGAGATGTAACACTCAAACATGAACCCTCCATGGGTTTTCACTTTTGACATATTTTGAAAATGTCTGTTGACGTTTGCGTTGTCAGTTTCATGGTTAAAGAACCAAAGGAAATGGCTCCAGATCACTTGGAAAACGTCTGATTCCATTGACTTGCGTTAAAAGTGTGTATGTATGTATGCGTATGTATGTGTATATATTTGTGTGTGTGTGTGTGTGTGTGTGTGTGTGTGTATATATGTATGTATGTAATATCCATCATAGATTATCTAAATGAACAGGATTTAGGAGGGCACATCTGCCTTCCATCTTTTTTTTTTTCTTCATTAGGTAGAGGGGGTCATAATCCCACCCCCTACAGGCTGGTCAGTGGTACTGCAGGTAGTTGTGGCTGGTCAGCAGCTCCATGTTTTAAACCCCTTTTGGAGCATTGCCAGCTATGGAAAGAGTGAGTCATCCAAGAGAATGTTACACATACACACACACTCTCCAGTGTGTCCTGCAGGGACACTCAGTGTGGAGTTCAAGACTGCAAGACACTGTAAAACACACTATCATGTTTCACATCTCTGCAGCAAAAGAAATGTTACTGTACAGTTGCACATGAATATGCACATAACAGATCTGTGAAACGTTTGATTATGGCTTAACTTACTATCATACAAGACGTTTATGCTGAAGGGCTTTTCTAGTGTCTATAATAACTGCGTAAGCGTTAAGTTACAGTTAGTCTAACGCTTTTAAAGTTTGTTCTGATGCTTTTTTGGTGCTTAAAAACAAAAGTTGTTTGGTTTAATGGAGCATGTACACAAACACTCAGGTTATATTAG